>JAOTOM010000784.1:0-44296 GCA_034440615.1 Ashinkailepas kermadecensis
CTTAGGGTAGCTGTCCCCCTCTCCGGGTCCTCAAGTGGGGACCAACTTAGGTTAGCTGTCCCCCTCTCCAGGTCCTTATGGTAGCTGTCCCCCTCTCCGGGTCCTTAGGGTAGCTGTCCCCCTCTCCGGGTCCTCAAGTGGGGACCAACTTAGGTTAGCTGTCCCCCTCTCCAGGTCCTTATGGTAGCTGTCCCCCTCTCCGGGTCCTTAGGGTAGCTGTCCCCCTCTCCGGGTCCTTAGGGTAGCTGTCCCCCTCTCCGGGTCCTTAGGGTAGCTGTCCCCCTCTCCGGGTCCTTAGGGTAGCTGTCCCCCTCTCCGGGTCCTCAAGTGGGGACCAACTTAGGTTAGCTGTCCCCCTCTCCAGGTCCTTATGGTAGCTGTCCCCCTCTCCGGGTCCTTAGGGTAGCTGTCCCCCTCTCCGGGTCCTTAGGTAGCTGTCCCCCTCTCCGGGTCCTTAGGGTAGCTGTCCCCCTCTCCGGGTCCTCAAGTGGGGACCAACTTAGGTTAGCTGTCCCCCTCTCCAGGTCCTTATGGTAGCTGTCCCCCTCTCCGGGTCCTTAGGGTAGCTGTCCCCCTCTCCGGGTCCTTAGGGTAGCTGTCCCCCTCTCCGGGTCCTCAAGTGGGGACCAACTTAGGTTAGCTGTCCTCCTCTCCAGGTCCTTAGGGTAGCTGTCCCCCTCTCCGGGTCCTCAAGTGGCGACCAACTTAGGTTAGCTGTCCCCCTCTCCGGGTCCTTAGGGTAGCTGTCCCCCTCTCCGGGTCCTCAAGTGGGGACCAACTTAGGTTAGCTGTCCCCCTCTCCGGGTCCTTAGGGTAGCTGTTCCCCTCTCCGGGTCCTTAGGGTAGCTGTCCCCCCCTCCGGGTCCTTAGGGTAGCTGTCCCCCTCTCTGGGTCCTTAGGGTAGCTGTCCCCCTCTCCGGGTTCTCAAGTGCGGACCATCGTAGGGTAGCTGTTCCCCTCTCCGGGTCCTCAAGTGGCGACCAACTTAGGGTGGCTGTCCCCCTCTCCAGGTCCTCAAGTGGCGACCATCTTAGGTTAGCTGTCCCCCTCTCCGGGTCCTCAAGTGGCGACCAACGTAGCATTTAGTGCTGCATATTATGCTGCGATAACTCTTTCTATCAAACATACTCATGCACATTGCATTTGACGAGTATGTATGCTTGTAGTTATGGCCCACATCGTTCTGATGGGAGTCACATGCAAATGTATTATGATGTATCCTCGTCGCTCTTGTTTATTTTATATTAGTCTTGGTCATTATGATTGCAGCTGCGGTTATTATGACAGCAGCCTGGACTCACCATGTGAGTCCAGGCTGTCCTAGCTGATAGAAGCTATGTTCTAGCTGACAGACAACGATCTTTACTCCTGTGCTTCTCGAGTCTGCTGTCCGTCTGCTGTCAGTCTGCTGTCAGTCTGCTGTCAGCTGCTCTCGATCACGGCCGGCGACCATCTTGAACATGGCCCTTGATGCACCTCTGTCGCTGCTGGCTGGTTGGGTGCGCATGACCGGGTGTCACGCACGTGGTGGCAATGGTGTTCCTGCCCGTGTCCAGGCCCGCCTTGGACCGTGGTCGGTGTCGCACGACGACCAGGAGGGGTGGCCTGTTTCTCGCCGCAGGATGTGTCGGTGCTCGGCGCGCCCGAAACTGTGACTTGACTTCGTTCCGGCTAACCTGCTCTCTCGCCCTCACAGGACGCATGCAGTATGTATCAATGCCTAACATCCATCGGATGTCTCAAATACAAAACCCGATGAATTTCGTTCAGCCCATGGCTTTACACCAGGGTGAGTTCCCGAAGGTCGAAACGAAGACATATTTATACTTTTCGAACTAGGTCATCGTTATTGGCACAGATCACACAAAGGTTAGTGTGAATAGCGATAGCGTTGCTTATAGCGATATTAGTGCCAGTAGTGATATTAGTGCAATTAACGATGTTTGTAGAAGCCTGCGTAGATATAGCCTGTCGGTTTTCCACAGGTTTGTTCACGCTGAATGACTTAACCACAATAATAGTTCTTGATTTAAATGATGAGTTATGTCTACTACCAATCTACACACATGTAGCGGATCATGCAATGCATGCTATGGTGTTTTGCAATTGGCATGCGTCTAGATGATTTCTTAAACTAGACATTCCCATTAACTTCCGTGGCGTCCTTTACATGTTTTTTTCCAGCCATTGTTACTGAAGTTGCTTCCTTGTATACATCACTCAACTTAACGTAGAAAAAACAATATGTAATTATTTAAGACGTTTTCATTAAGAGCCTTTCATGTGAGGACAGTAAATATAACGAAATGCTATGCGAAACAAACACTTCCCTTCGTGCCTCTGTCTTACTTCCTTCAAATTATACTTTTCAATCTGATTGCTGCTTACTGGCTGCTCTGTCACATTTGTGTTGGCTTGCTCTCTGTTCCTGTGCACGCCTCCTTGGCCGCCGTCGCTGCTCTGCGCACTGTGCACTGTTCAGTGTGCGGGCTCTGCGCCGGCTCCGGCTCCTCTCTGCGCACTGTGCACTGTTCAGTGTGCGGGCTCTGCGCCGACTCCGGCTCCTCTGCGCCCCTGTGCACTGTTCAGTGTGCGGGCTCTGCGCCGGCTCCGGCTCCTCTCTGCGCCCCTGTGCACTGTTCAGTGTGCGGGCTCTGCGCCGGCTCCGGCTCCTCTCTGCGCCCCTGTGCACGCGGCCTGTCGGTGACGCCTGCTCTACTGTGTGTTTGGTCGACAGCTGTGGACCGCGAGTGGGAGGTGTATTTTCGAAACCAGCGCGCCAGACCCGTCAAATAGCTAGCCGTGTTGCGCGCCTCGCTCGCTCTCTGTATCTCCTCGGCTAGGTAAGCCGCTGGTGCACATGGAGCGGCTGGTGCTCGGAGCCGGACCACCTGACCGACCTGCACTTCGCAGCACCCCACGTGACCTGACCTGAACTGTACATTGCCACCCGGTTGGCGCCTGCAGCTGTGACCCGCTTTGACCTTGTCAGCGACACGTGACTTGACTGTGGCGACATAGCTTTGAGCAGTGATGTCATGGGTGGTGGTATTGCGAACTAAGCTGAACACATTGCATGCATTTATAACATGGAACGCGACATAAATATATGCACTCTTCACGCCCCGCACATGCACACACGAGAGCATCATTCGTACAATCGAAGCTTCTTATCAAGCATAAATTCGAACAAACATAAATAAAGTATCCCAGTCAGACCAAATAACAGCACTGGCCTGTGCATAACACGAATATTCCGACGCTGCACATATTATACGTTGCGAACGTGACGGTGGACATGCAAGCGGCGTTCCAGCACTGTTAACTGTACATAGCACATGTATTGGCTGGCTACCTGAGGGGCTCGACTAGAGGCTGTTTAAATGCAACCCACGACGCGCGCACGTGTGAATTAACGACGCTATTCAGATGGCATGAACGATGCCCGGTGCTGTGCAGCTCGACACCCCCGACCGCCTGAGGGCACGACAGTGACACGACCTTGACCCGACTGTGACCGGACAGAGACGACGAGGTACGTAACGCTACCGACAAAACAGAACTGAATGACATTCTGGTAGCTGTTCTTTTGCTAATTTATCCTGGATGTATAGGTGTGCATGCTCTGACTTCCTAAGCAGTTCGTCTTTCTAAGCGTAGGGTTTGTCTTTCTAAGCAAAGGGTTCATATGTTTGCGATAGACATTACATTATGCAATGCTCTCAGGTAGGGCACTCGAATTCATCTTCCTTTTTTCGCCATGAAGCCGGAAGATATTAAAAGTAAATATAAGTCACTTATCTTGAATACACTCCAAGTGCATGATTAAGTGCATTAGCACCAGTACCAATGTTATCCTTCGAGTGCCATCCGATTGAATAGCTTGCATGCATTTGCTGTAGCTGATATCACTTCCACTGCTTTATTCAAAAGTGTTTATCTGGGCATTGGAGCATAACTCGACCAAACTCCTCACGCTAGGATTCCAAATGGCTTGTTACTGACAACTCACTGCGTTATTCCCCACATATCTTGTGTACCACCAATGACGTGCCATTTTGACGCCAGACAAAACGTTTTCAAACTGTCATACTTCCATCAAAGCTATCTCTCACGTCAGCTCAATTTCGCTTTGTTAACAATCTTGCGTTTCGCAAACTTCACCCCGTATGCTTAACATGTGAATGTGTGATGTCCACTGACTGCGGCCACTCCACTGAAATCAATGTGGCGCGACGTTTCAGAGTTGGAGCAGGTAGCGGACATGCCGCACTCTCGTCTGCACGGCTGGAGCGCGGCCCACATGCACGTCCGACTACCGCCCTCCTTCCAACAGCGGCGCGCCATGTACGTCTCCAACTGGCAGTGAGGCGATCGTGGCGCCGGACTGGCAGGCCACCGCCGCCCGCTCACGTGCCGCCGGTGGTGCAGCGGGGCGCGGGCCGCCGAAGCTGCGGTGTGAGCCCCGGCCGAGGAGAGTCGCTGTTCTAGCGCGACGACCCCGTCTGGTGGGCTGGCGGACTGTGTGCGACTGTGGAACTGAGCACCAAGCCTGCTGGAAGCTGTGTGATTAGCATGGTAGCTGAGCTGGTCCCCCAGACTGGGACCGTCAGCCATCACTTCCCCAGACTGGACTGGGGCTGCTGTGGGCTGCTGTGCTGCCCACATACCGGGTGTCAGGCTGCTGGACTGCTCACAGACTGAGAGTGAGGCTGCTGTGTCGCCCACATACCGGGTGTCAGGCTGCTGGACTGCCCACAGACTGAGAGTGAGGCTGCTGTGTCGCCCACGGACTCGGTGTGGGGCTGTTGTACTTCCACATACTGGGTAGAGGCTGCTATTCCTCACCTTTCACACCCAGTCTGTGTGTGAGACTGCAATATCGACCCAGCCTGGTATAAGACTGCTATGGCGCCACAGTCTGGGTGTGTGGCTGCTGTACTTCCCCAGCCTGACAGCCTGAGTGTCAGGCTGCTACGTCTCCTCCAGTCTGTGTGTGAGGCTGCTATGCATCCCCCATACTGGCTGTGAGGTTGCTACGTCGCCCCAGTTTGGGTGCGAGGCTGCTCTGCCGCCCCAGACTGGCGGACAGGGGAGGCGTCAGCTGCTGACTGATGGCCCCGAACAATGGGTGCCAATGCTTGACGTTCGACAGAGCGTTACCAGTGCAGTGCAACCACACTTGCCTGTGCAATGTTGTTTGTTTGCTGTAGGCTTAAGCGTCGAGGGCGCGGCTTCCAACTTCGGGTCGGATGGGCAGCTCCGGTCGTGTCTAGGGCCTTATCCAATGCTGGCCCGGTGTATGTGTGCGTGTGAATGCCTTCGGCGCGCGATGTGACTGGTGTCCTGTGATTAATGCCAGCTCCTGACGCGTGTCTCGAGCCGCATCAGATACCGACCCAGTATGTTTGTGTCTCGAGCCGCATCAAATACTGGCCCAGTATGTTTGTGCGTGTGAACGCCTCCCGCGCACGATTTGACCGGTGTCATGTGATTAATGCGAGCTCCGGAGGTGTGTGTCGTGTGTGGGATGAAGTGCATGTGCTGAGTACGGTGTTCTCTCGACCGCACCCATGGGACGGCTGGGGGTGACTGTGAACATGGCCTGTGGGACTACCGCGCGCACTTGCGCGAGAAGTGTGCGTTGTGCATTGATATTAACTCAGCCCGGTTGGTACCGGTTTTCGGCGCGCACTGGTTTTCGGCTGTCCTGGGGCTGGTTTGAGACAAAACCGTGTCTAGACTTGCATTTAATTTCGGCTGAGCCAGACAGAAAATCTGAGAAGTTCACCATGTGTGGGATGCGAAAGGCATGAACCTTTTTCATGATAAGACACCTTCGTTGATGACAGATGGGATGTTTTTTACGTGTGGCTAGCTTAGGAGCCGTCCCAGTCAGCCGTACCCCAGTTATCGCTGAGTTTACCTTGATGTGTGACGTGGACGAGGGCACTTTCCATATAACGCCGGGAGTTTTTCCAATAGCATGTTTCTTGACAGCCAGTATTAGACGCGAATAGCACGCCCAGCAAGCTGTGCTTGCAGGCTACCAGTGTGCATTGTGTGCTCGATACATCGATGGCCGTCGGTGACTTGTGAACTGCTCCACTTACTAGGACTTCCCAACCTTTGCGCCGGTTCTTCTGTCAGAATTGCATGCCCTCTGGTGCAAACCGAACTCCTGTATATGGAATATAAGAAATATTGGCTCTGAGCTTTTTGTCAGACGCCTCGCTAAACTGGCGTCTTCCTATACCCTCTTCGTCCAAGGTAAGCACTTTGCGGACGATGCTGCATTCTTGCATATGTGAGTGAGCCTCTGCTATCCAAGGTGAACACTTTGTGGACGATGCTGCATATTTGCATATGTGACTGAGCCTCCGCCATCCATGGTAGGCACTTGGTGGACGATGCTGCATGCTTGTATATGTGAATGCCACGACACGTGCAAAAATACGTGCACTGTGAATATATAAGTACAATGCACATAGCATTGTACTTATATATATATATATATATATATATATATATATATATATATATATATATATATATATATATATATATATATATATATATATATATATATATATATATTTATATATATATATGCATACATATATATGCATATTCACGTATATACCAAGACAAATATTGAAGCTCCTCTTGGGTCGTACCGGATATAAAAATGTTTGAAAACCGCTCAGGATTCGCAGCCTGTCATTCCTTCCGACAATTGATGAGCGCACACTGTGGAACTTTGAGGAAAATTGAATTCCAGTTGTATGCCGGAGATGGTGCGGGTCAAGGCCACGCTTGAACCTCGTCTCAATACGGTTTTATATGTATATTGAGATATTTTTCAAAACCAAACCTTGCCAGATACAAGTAGAAGTAAAATATATGTACATAGACACACGATGAAAGAAAGACATAACTATGCCAAATGCAGCCTCAGGTCATCACGCATATCCGGAAAAAGATGCACTGAGACCATTCTGCGCACTCTCGCACATATCCTAATTATATAAATATTATCTTATCTAATCTGAATAATGAACGAGACTGTAAGCAGACTGAATGCAAACACATCGCTTACGGGACTGGAGTAGTAGGCAGAAGCGCAGCCAAGGGATAGGCGTGGGGGCTTTGGTCCCGCTAACAAAGATGTAACCTAGATTAGCAAGAAATGCTAGAATGTACACGAAGCCACATTATAAATATTTGGCGCGCTTCGCGAGGCCAAAACGTTCTCGATACAGTAATACTTTTGGAGGGGTCTGCCCCCCCCCAAGAAACCCTGACTACACCACTGGCAGTAGGGTGAATCGTCACGTATGGGAAAAGTTCGCTTGTGGAAAGAGAATGGAAACATATCTCGTTTTGGGGAAATTTTAAATTTAATCTGATGGATATGTTGGATTGCTATGAAGTACAAAATGTGTTTTCAGACACGTGCCATATTTGTACGCATACAACAACGCTTAAGCCAGTAGGCAAAACAATATGTTTGGGGAATACGCATGTAGCGTGTGGAAGCATGTGGTGTCATACACTTATGCCCAGACACATTTTGTGAGCTGAAGCATCTGTTTTACCTAGTTACCTTACTTACCTGACCTAAAAGGTTGCCTTTTTTGCGTCACTTGCCTATGCAATCACAGTTCACTTTTGACTGTGTCTCGTATGGTTGTACATGACAAATGTTTCATTGTTTGTCAAAATATCTCATTAGAACGAGGTTGTGACCTGACTTTAAACTGCTCTAGTACGGCTAATTTAATAGTGTGGACATGTATTTATCGACATAAGTTGCGCTAATCACATATCGGAAAGCATACCAGATGTCAAAGTATACCAGATGTCAAAGTATACCGGATGTCAAAGTATACCAGATGTAAAAGTATACCAGATGTAAAAGTATACCAGATGTCAAAGTATACCAGATGTCAAAGTATACCAGATGTCAAAGCAACATCTTGAACGGCGTAAGAGTTATCATTGAAAACCTCAGGGTGCTTACCTCCTTGCCCTGCGAACATTAATTATGTACGTTGCGATGGAAAGTGGGATGTCAATAGATTTGTACAAAAATACGCTATGCACCAGCGCTTAATTTGTAGTCCCTATGAAGTAGACTGATGCACAGTCAGGCTACAGCTACCACCAATCGGTATTTTGGAAAAATGTAACGTTCGATGTGTCCGCGAGTGTCATTGATGGGTCGAAAGCATAGCCAATCGGAAACCATTGGAGTGATCATCTGACACACAACCCGCTGGCTTCGTCCCGCGCCCCTATCTCAATCGGGGGAGGGGTGGGGCGAAATAGCGAGGGATGGCAACGACCTCCCTAATGAAGAGCCGGACGACCTGCGATAGCTAGGCGAAGTCATTGAGCCGACTCAACTGGCGAGTTCTCGTAGAATCTGTTTGCCTTCGAATCTATAAATTTGAGAATGAAGGTGCCGCAGCAGCGTACTGGGCTAATTAAGCCGCTGAGAGGTAGATAGATGCTATTAACATCCAGCACGTGGTTTGATTTTGTGAGTGAATGTTGCTACATACTCGTTGCCTAGCACGTTAAGACGATATGTCAAAGCTGGTTGATAAGATGTGTACATGCTGCACTGCTAGAGTTTGGCTTCTTAGGTCAGATATCAAGTTAGAATCATCTGCATAAACTGCACATGCAAACTTAACTACGCTTCTATAAACGACTGTTAAATAATTGTCTGATAAGGATATCCATGGTGAACCGATGCGACTTTTTTAGCTGTTCGTTAACTCAGGATGACTTTTAGTGACCTTTAACTCTGAACCATATGGCTATGTCAGGGCTAAAATGTTGCGGGTCATTATCTGTCACAACTTCCTGGAACCTGGCTTAATTTAATTGACTTTGAAGAAGGCGATCAATATTCTGCATCGATCTAGAGTGGAGCGCCTACATATACCCTACCGTTCAAGACCGACAGCTGACCGATATTTTCAGACATTATCAGCTGCTTGGCCGGAGTCTCATTTTTTATCAATAAATGCTGTCACTTCGACGAAGGCGCTGCGTGCTCTTGCTTCATAGAGGTGTACGCGTGGCTGCCGTATCACAGTGTCACGTATGCCTGCTCCACAGACAGCCCGTTCTTCCCTGGTCCACGTGTGCGCGTGCCAGGCTTTCGCGGCGGCGATCCGCTGGCCGAGTCGGAGTCGAACTACTCGCTGCTGCCGACCGACCGGTGCTCGGCGCCTCGCCGCCTCGACCCGCGGCGCGCCTCGTGGAGTCGGCTCGTGTCGGACTCGGAGGCGGCGGCCGAGTCGCGCCGCAGTCGGCACGGGTCGCGACGACGCTCGCAGTCGCGTGACAGCGACAGCCGGCCCCGCCAGGTGGCGTCGTCGCGAGTCGACCAGCCGGGCGGCGGCGGCCGACGTCGCTCGTCCAGCCGGGTGGGGCACGACAACCACGCCAGGTCGCTCACACCCGCCGGCGGCCACAGCCCCGTGCGGGTCAGAAGCGCCCGGAGCCCGGCGGCGCCGCACCGGGCTCCGAGTCCCGCCCGCGGCAGGACATCGGGTCAGACGGCCGGTCGTGCTCGGGGCACGGTGCTGGACCGGGCTCCCAGCTCTGATGCTAATGCGCCGCCGGATCGGGCGTTCAGTCCTGTCCGAGATGGCGATCACAGAGCGCCCCTGGTGCCGCTCAGTCCAAACTCAGTTTCCACCGGTGGCCACAAGACTGCGCCCGGTGCGCGAGTCGTAGCAGCTGGCGCCCACGTCTGCGGACGGCAAATCGGTCCGGCGCGTGCTGACCGGTTCGTTGAGGCGATGCGCGAGAAGTTTGAGGGAGCTCGCTTGCCGCGCAGGCGCAAGGCAGAGGAGTAGCCAACCGATAGCCAACAGCTGCTTTTTAGTGGTCATGAATAGCAGATAGGTTCGACACAATTATGAACACCTTGCCACGAGTCATGACTACCTCCATGGAGCCATAATCCAGCATGTGAAAGCTGGCCGGGTTGAGAGAGACAGAGAGAGGGGAGGGAGACTAAGGGAGATTAGCAAGAGAGAGAGAGGGACATAGAGAGAGAGAGAGAGAGAGAGAGAGAGAGAGAGAGAGGGAGGAGAGAGAGAGAGAGAGAGAGAAAATATTATATATATATATATATATATATATATATATATATATATATATATATATATATATATATATATATATATAGAGAGAGATAGAGAGAGAGAGAGAGAGAGAGAGAGAGAGAGAGAGAGAGAGAGAGAGAGAGAGAGAGAGAGAGAGAGAGAGATATATATATATATATATATATATATATATATATATATATATATATATATATATATATATATATGTATATATATATATATGTATATATATAATGCTGTTAGTATGTAGCTAAATTCACACCTGGGGCCGGACGAATCTGTTCAAAAGCTAACACACACACATGTGAACACACATCAGGTTGTTTTCTCTTACACTATGTACCCGTTGGTCACGAATATGCCAGATTATATGCTCGATGCACTCATTAATGGAATTCCAATATCTGGCGTGCGCTGATGTGATCACAATTCTGACTGAATACCCAATCGCTTATGATCGCTGACGACTGTATGCCCAAGCGCTCGCTGCTTCTTCGATGACACCCATACTTGAGACTGTATTGATCCAGACAAATGGATACTACGACCAACGGCACAGTGCGATGCAAAAATGTAGCAATCAACCAACAAGGTCTCGGAATCACGATGGTGCACTGGCGCAACCAGTAATCCAGCATTAAGTTAAACTCATCAAATCCAGGAGAAAGCCCGCAACAACAGCAATCGAAATTCCGCCACGTTTTTCAAGTGTTAACAGGACACAGGGCGGCCATTCTGAACATGGACAATAAGCGTAGGCCTCAGTACTACCATTAGCAGCCAGAAGTGTATAGTTTTGGAGAAACATCTGAGTTTGCCGCTACGTCGTTGAATGTGTGTGTGTTAAGTTATCAATCACGCCGTAGCTAAGCTCGTCAGACCAATGAACGTACAGACAGGCTAGGTGGCAGCCCGTCTAAGGATATCGGCAGGGAAATGTTCATTTGTGACAATCCAATTCATCACTATCGCTACCAGTTGTGCACAGTTGTCACTGAACTGCATGCCACAATTACATAAACCTGCTGGGTAAGCGGCAAATTATGTGCATACTCGTGACGAACCATCGAATCCCATCGTCTAATTGTGACTAAGCTGCGAATCCTGTGGTCTACTCGTGACCTCCGAATCCTGTGTCTACAGCTGACTAACACGCGAATACTGTGGTCTACGGCTGACTAAGCTGCGAATCGCGCCTGTTCGAATCCATGGTAATTGGTAGTGTTTCAGTATCTCTTGTATCTCATGGTAATTGGTAGTGTTTCAGCATCTCTTGTGCAGTGCATATGGCATCCCCAGGTCGGTGTCTCCAGACATCGCGTTGCGTGAATTTGTTCGCGCCGTTTGAAATTGGCGCGCCAAGACCTTGGTGCAAGAAGGAGTAGCTCCATCTTTTTAGAACGAGTATGCATGTCGTCCCCTTTTATTATGCGAATGTCATGCTTGTTTTATATGTTTGTTAACTCAGAAAAACAGCTTGCATGGTGTTTATATCGCCCCTAATACTTTGCACGTGTGAAATCCTGGATTTGCGTTTGGCTTGCCTGATGTCTTGTTCCTTACAAGTAATTTCCACGGATTGAGGCTGCAGAATATTGGACATCTCAGTACATTTGCAGATTTATCCTGGAGAGTGAGATATGGAAGCATATAAATGTGCTTAACCTCCGTTACATTCCTGAATTGGGAATGTTCAGGTGTTCGGGGCAAGTAGTTTCGCCGCCACTTAAAGGGACAGGTAGTAAGTCTTCCTGATAGTCTGCGATGTGGGCGAGTATCCAGTCCGGATGCTTGGTGCGAATATTCGTGTATGTTCTCGGAGATGTCAGTTACACTCTCTGAGCCGCGCTCCCGGTGCTTCGGACGGTGTAATGTCTGCCCCATGGGAATACATGTTGTGAAACTACATGGTTGGTGACGGAATCTGTTTCACGGAGCGGTTGCCATGATCCTGCTTTTTATCTACATCACGAATAGCAATGTGAACTGTTGTCTCCTTATTTGGAGTGTCAGTTATATCACGAAGACATTATTGCACAATGGACATTATATTTTGGGTATAGCTTAAAGGCAATGATGTACTTTTTTGTTAATCAACCAAGGAAGAGGCTCGAGACAAAGAGGTCAAAAGCTAAATGCAGCAAAAACTGAGTGTCGGTTTTCCAAAATAAGGCTACCAAGTAAACCTTCTTATATTGAATTATTGTGTTCGGGTTGTGAGCAGAATGCTATTCTACTCACTGCCTTCTCCCTTCGATAGAAAAACTGCGTAGCTGCTATCCAATCTTCGGTCAAACACGGAATTGTTTTTATTTCTCCATTGCTGATGCTTTCACAGCATCCCGAATGTCGCAGGTGCAGCTACGTCGCAACAAATACTCCCTGGATACATGAGGAAAACCAGGCCGCCGTATACAAGGGTGTTGCACAGTACGCAGGCTTAAGATGGAACAAAGGGATGCAGCTTTTCACTTCTTGCCATGCTTCCCGAGCATAAAGAACCGCAACTTTGACGAATTTAAGTTCGCGTCATTAAATATAGCCGAAATAGTTATACAAAACGATTCATTTCCGGTGATGACGCAATTATTGAAGTGACACATGCACCCTTCAAGCCCTACTCGAATGAACCATAGTGACACCAGTAACCCTAACATTGCTTGGAGCACAACCGGACTTCTGAACACATTGAAGCCTAAATTTAGCCGTTAATACTGCTTTCATCGGATATATTTCAAAGGCACGATTTCAGCTAACCTGGAAAGCGCATTGTATCTCGTATTTACACTTCGTAGCAAAAGCAGAGTCCATTCCCTTTAAATAACATCCTGCATAGTCGAAGACCCCAACGAGCTACACCACAACACAGAATTGCTCAAAATTGGCCGAAATGCATTGAAGAAAACGTTCGTTGATCCGGGTTTTCATCAATAACGATATGTGACTGCATGACTGTGTCAATCAACTGTGTCACGTCATACATCAGCTGATGGATACGCCCTGCCGCGACAGGTGAGATGAGACGGTGGGCCGTCGGACGGACCCATAGGCCAGTGTGGGTCCACTTGTGGGCCCGTCCGACTGCCCACCCCGGTGAGCTGGACAGTTTTGTGATGGGCATGTCCTGCCGCGACAGGTGAGATGAGACGGCGGGCCGTCGGACGGACCCACAGGTCTCCCGGTGAGCTGGACAGTTTTGTGATGGGCATGTCCTGCCGCGACTGGTGAGACGAGACGGGTGGGCAGTCGGACGGTCCCACAGGTCTCTCGGTGAGCTGGACAGCCAACTCAGCGACTAACAGCGCCACCGGGGCTTGTCAGGTACCGCCAACAGCTACGGGACAGCTACCGCTAACAATTTGTTGATCGGAAGTGGTCATGCCAGTTCCAGCTGGGATGACGTCCACCATCAAACTTTCCGGCATTGATCAGAGTTAGAGTCTAGCTAGACTCTTCAATCGACTTTTCAATCGCTCTCAAAATGGTAACCTGTAGCACAACTATCGTCCGGTTCAATTCTTCGTGAGTGAGTTGGAAAGAGTGTGTTCGCGCGTCCTACCAGGTCTTTGGTCATCATATGCCGGTCGGCGAGTTGCCAGGCCTTTGGTCATGATATGTCGATTGGCGGGTACCAGGTCTTAGGTCATCATATGTCGATAAAATATAGCCACCTAGGCGCCTTTCGTAGGATTACAATCGAGGCCCGGTGAGCCGCATCCCGTCAGAATTGGAAGTGTTTTTATGTTCCTTGTTAAATTCAATACGCCTCGCGAAACAATGCAATCCATTGCAATTACTGCAATATTTTTGGAATTGAATCAATTGATCTGCTATATGCCACGGTGCACGGCTTAAGCAGGCTAAGAAACAAATTCAATTTCATCCATCGTGTCTTATCCCAGGTTAATTAGAGTAAATCACCGCGAACACAAATCAGAGTACTCACTGCAAATAGTGCGCTGCTGCAAAAATCAATGAATTAATGCAACCGCTACAAATGTAAAAGCATTTCGAAGCATAATTACCGCTTCGACCGTCCTGTTCTGTTGGATTGCTTCGTCTGATTTTTAAAGGAGGATTACTTGAAACACATTGCCTGTGTTGCTGAAGTCAGCAGTGGCTCTAGTGTCGTGAATATCGAGCAAGATCCTTATAATACCTACCATGCATTCTGATACTGCGCTTCTTCAACATCGACATATTTAAATTTTAATAACAACACATTTTTTATAACATGGGAGACACAAAAAATGCTCTCGAACATTGCCTCTGTCACTGTCATTTGTGAGCATCAGTAAATTAGAGTGGTAGAGTTAAAGGTAAAGACTAGGATATTCGTGTCACGTTTCTGCATAAGTATCACCGCTGCATCACCTCCATCTTTGATGGGGACGAGGCAGCGGATGTGGGTCACGCCCTCCGGCGTATACTCCGTTTGAATATCTGTTTCAGGCATGAAGCGGAGCTCCGGCGCGAATATGGTGCCCTTGGTGGTGTTGCGGTTGGAGTGGAGTGATTCTGACGGATTTACCACATGTGGTGGTGGGGAGGAGGGCTTTGGTCTGGGCTCGGTTTTGGGATTTGATGACGACAGAGGGAAGCTGTTTCCTCGATAGGCTTGCCAATTACGTAGCTGTCAAGCCTGTCGAGGTAGGGTTCGGTTGGTTGGATTGGTTAGGTTGGGAGGGCGCGGACTGGTTCGAGCATGGGTCAGCGGCATGGAGCGCGATGCTTTTCTTCCGGATCGTGAGACGTGGTCGTGGTCTTGGAACGAAAAGGGGTCGGCGAGGCACAAAGGGCTTCAATGGCGTCATCCAAAGGAATAGTCCGGCGTGGATCATTAACGGTTGCATCAAGGGACGGAGCATCAGGGGGGATGGGGGCCCCGATTCAGGGGTGGTGGGGGGTGGGAATTCCCTCTCCGGGTTCCCTTTGGGGGGGGGGGGGCCCCCTCCTTTTTCCCCCTCCCCCCCGGAAAAAACCCCCCCAAAAAAAAAAAAAAAAAAAAAAAAACCCAAGGAAAAAAAAAAAACCAAAAAAAAAAAAAAAAACCCTGGGCCCTAAAAAAAAAAAAAAAAAACCTTAAAAAAAAAAAAAAAAAAAAAAAAAAAAAAACAAAAAAACAAACCCCCCCATAACCCGGGGGGGGGGGGGGGTTCTCATCGGATCCACCCTGACATGTGCGGTATGGTTGCGGGACAGAGCAGTGGGACGAGGCATTGTGTGGTAGGCAGGTAGAACACAGGATCAAAGTAAATCAACATTGACTGCTTATCCGTTGGCTTCACATGTTTTCCAAGTGGCATATTGCAGGCAATTTCCTTGTAAATGTATAATAATATGTCCACCTGACAATGTATTTAATATGCACAGGACGTTTTATTTCTTTATACGGGAACAAAACAGTCGATGATCGTCCGTGAAGAGCAACAGTTTTTCGCGCAGGCTAAGCATGGTCGGACCAGCCTCGCCGCCCACATGGTGCACACCTCCGCCGTTGTTCAGCTGATATCGCACTAAATAGCATCAGGGATGACACGCCACATGCAGTGTGATGCCGTGTCCACAGATGGCACTAAGCGCGGCTGCTATGTGAGAGCTATCCTATTCCAATTTAGCCCATAAGGTCGTCGTAGTCCATTCGGAGTACAAAGTTAAGTAACCAATTCAGCTAGCTGCAATTATTAGAAATCGTATCTACAAGGCATCTAATTCGTGCGAAGCCCCATAACGCTCGGGCGCACCAGACCTAGGTTGTCAATTGAAGAAATAAATCAGCTTGGTACAACCTCTTGACATAGAGGTTATATTTTTAAGCATTGTTCTTTAAGACGTTATATTTAACATTACTAGACCAGACTGAGCCCAAGAGATTCTTAGCCCTAGCTTAGCCCAAGATATTCTTAAAAACGGAATCGGCTCCGATGTACACCATTAACTATCGCAGTCGGAAAGTTCTCCGACATTCGGAAATTCAAAGCAATTCTACCTTTTTATAAAGGTGAAGTACATTTAACAAATGAAGGCTTGTTAGTAAGCTATTTTGGCTTCATGACCTATCGTCGACATTGGTCATTTGACGCCCAACAACAACGCAAAACAGCACACAATACGTTGGGTATTGTGTGAACAGTACATTGGGTATACGTAGTACGTTGCGTTGGATACCAGCGTATTTATTATATACTATACCACAGAAATGGTTCCTCAGCGCCCACCAGTGTCATATCGATCACGTTGCCGTTTCCCCATTGCTGGTAGCACTTGCTCGCTGCCTTTTATAACTTCTTGTGAACAACTTCCACTTCTCCGATTGCCTCCCGCTGCTCCGTTTATTAACAACCTGCTATTCCGCCTCAGATCTCCCGGTAGGCGTCATCTGCATTCGGATAAGTAAACGAGTTCCCTAAGAATAACTGTATCAATGTCCTGGAAACAAATACAGCTGCGCTCGTGTTGATGCTGACTTCGAACCAACAAAGAACACTGAAGACCGCTGCTTGTATCGATCGGGCCCGAGTTCCTGGGCAGAATTCACACTACGTCAAGAGTTTGGCAACGGTCGGTTTGTAGGAAATTGCTCAATTTGTCACAAAGAAATTGAATGGAGTCAATCGGTATGGATGAGACGATCACGGCAAACTGACACAGCGACACAAATAGCACAGCAACTCCTCCATCGCACTTATATTCGTTGACAATATACATACCTTCCGCGCATATGTATCATACAAACACATGTGCCTACGCTTTGTGCGTGTAATTAATCATTATTACTGTCCGGATGTCCCAAGTTTCGCTTCGTGTGTGTATCACAACGTATATGGAAGTACTAGGTATTTCTCAGGATATTTCTTATTGACGCTCCGTTAAGCGAGAGCATTTCTCCATTGGAGCGTAAGTGGGTGCCATACTTTCACCATGTCGCTCCAAAAATAACGCCGCGAGACAGAAGCCATCATTTGCGTTTCCCAAGACGAACCCACTCTTACCAACGTGTATGCATTCGATCCGCCGGTACCCTTCTACAGGAGGCTCTAGATGAACAATTTCCTGGAAACCGAGTATCAGCAATTTCAGCATAACAGTAAGCCAACTATATTTTGAAAACATGCGTGAGGGGTAGATTCTTTGCATGTATTAACATATTGATTGGCTTAATACGTAATGTGCAAGGTCAGGTCAAGTCAGGTTAGGTTAGGTCACGTCCGGTTAGGTTAGGTCACGTCCGGTTAGGTTAGATCACGTCAGGTTAGGTTAGGACAAGCTTAGATTAGGGCAGATAGCTTAAGTTAGGTTAGGTCACATTCGATTTCTTATCGTACATGGGTACGGAGTCAATCTAGGTGAAGTGCTCACAGTTCACATTATATATAATAGCTTGCATCATATATAATAGCTTCGTGTCATATATAATAGTTTGCAAAGGTCTGACAATTGCTCCTTCGGTGTTGAGAAAGATTGCAATGGTCGACGAATTGGAATGCAGCCCGTGAACTATTTCAAGATGAATTTAGGATCAAATGATCATTCATGTTCAGACAAAGCTACCGGCCTGATTTGTTACTGATAGCATATTTAATAAAGCATGATTAAAGCATGATAAGAATACAACCATATTAAAAGCACTGTGCTACATGATGCTCTGGGTAGTGCGGACCTTTAAAAAGACGGAAATTGATCTACCCTGGTGCTTCTTCAACCTAGTGGAACACGGTGAATAGTGTTCATAGTTCATTCGACAAGTTAGATTGAAATTGTTATGGCACATATCGTATATAATCGTGTGCTATAATACTTAATATAAGGTGAATAGTCTCGACACGGAACACACCACTCTACACCTTGCGTTCACATGTACTTATTGATCAATAGCATGTAAAACAAAGCAAATTTACAGCACTACAATTATTTGCTATATCAAAATATGTTTGCTTGTCGATTTTCTTCATTACCCAAATGCACTAATAGCACAGCCAGAGGCTAGTCTTTGTCATCAAGCTTAGAATCTCATCTGAAAACACCCTGCAGCCTGGTGCTCCTGTAGCATTAGGAGACAGGCTGTTCCAAGCCAGAGTAGCACAATGGCACGGTAGACGAAGGCACGCTCAGTGGCTGACAAGTAGCACCTTTCGGCTGTAAATATTCAGCTGCCGAAGCGCTGGTGATTCACATGCTGCACGAAGGGGTCTCTGAGGACTGAAAGAGACAATTCCGAGTGTTTTTACCTGGGAATACCGGGAGGCAATTGCTTTCGACGCACCACATCAGTCAATGTCTACCAGCCAAGTAACGCAATCACAGGCGATATGTAAGGTGCTCGTCGCCGTGCCCCGGTGACGAGACAGGCTGCGAAATTCATTGAAGTTTACAGATGCAGTAGATGAGGGTGGGCGGCACCGTGCAAACAAAAGGGAAGTATTGAAGATCCCAGGATATGAAGGCAGGACGCTTCGTAGGGTTTCTCCTAGCAAGAGCGATCGCGCGGGGCGACGGAAGCACAGGAGCGACGTCAGGAAGCAAGACGAGCAGCAGAGCACCCCCGAGGAGCAAACCCGAGGTTCGAGAAGGAAACCCGTCACTGTGCCAAATCCATTTAATTGTGAGAAGAAATGGACTTTTTCCTTGCGAACCATGATTGAAAGTAAAATAAGACAAAACGTTTTGGCCCACATTGGCAAGGACTACTGTGTTTTGCGTACAATTAGTTGTATTAAAGTCTGAAACTTTTCGATCTTGGATCAATTTCAAGAGCAACAATATTTCATACACATCAGTACATGACAAAATTCATACCATGAAATCACGTGTCTTCGCATATTTCGCCGCCTCAAGAAGACATCACTTTCACATCTCGTATGCATTAAGAGAATTAACGACATGCATGCTGCCCATGTTTCTCAATATCACAAGTACCTCACCCATTTTCTGTAGTCACCACACTTGTCGCTCTCTTGTTCTTTGCTCATTTTGCGCTGCACTGCCTCTCCCTCTTTTTCTCTTTCTCTTTCTCTCTCTATCTCTCTATCTCTGTCTCTTCTTCTGTCCTTCCCCTCGTTCACCCCTAATAGCCCTGTCCCTGGATCATCTTTCTCCATTTCTCACCTCTGACTACTCTGCTATGTCTTTGGAATGAGTGCAAATACCGCAACGAGTACGTTTGAAGAATAAGTTTATGCAATGTGCCATGATGATGTGGAGTTCTGAGAATTCATGGTAGGATGTGTGTCTCGAATACATAGGGACTCCAAAACCTTTAGATCTGCGTTGTCTCTGGCTGACCCCAGTATCTCTACATAAAAATTAACTTTGGTCTCAGCAATGGGTGGATATCGAGCATGTGTACGCCCATGGGAGTGTTGGAGCGTCTCAAACATGCGTCACTGAGGTGCATATTGTAACGCTCCCTGATATGTCTTTTGGTTTCGCCGATATAACTGATGACGGCATGCTTTGCAAACAATGTTGTATACCATGTTCTTTTTAGTACACTTCCCTTCCCTAAGCAATTGATGCATGCATATGCACCATTGTTAACTGTTGACTGTATTTTGCATGGTTTGCCGGTTAATAATATTAGAATGTCATTTGCGAACCGTATTGAGACGAGTTCGTTACCTGTCACTGGCCCGCCCAGACTCCGGCATCTTAAGAGCCTATAATGCAATGATTTGACTAGACACGCGCAAGTCACCCGCTGATGAGATGACAAATGACAAATGAGATGCTGATGAGATGAGATGACAAATATCAAAGCGATAGCGTGAGCGGTTCAGAAGTTACTTTTAAAAAGATATCAAGAGGAGGGAGAGAGTGGGGAGGAGCAAAGTGACCACCTCCCGCACTGCAAGTGTTAACATTTGAGAGACTTGTAAATGAGGAGACTTGTAGAGACTTGTAGAGACTTGTAAATGAGGAAACTTGTAGCCTTGTAGAGACTTGTAAATGAGGAGACTTGTAGAGACTTGTAGATGCGGAGAGCAGCGTCACACTTCAATCAGAATTGATCGAGTTGGGACCACACTCCTGCCTTTGTTCCGTAACTATATTGAAACAGGCTCACTGATTTGCATAAACTTTACGCACACGTGTGAATTATGGATGCACACCGAGTCCTTTCCTAAGTTTTCCGTGTTCAATTAAATAATGCCGTCAAAGCCGATGCCAACGAGGTTTTAGATGTGTTGCAAGCAGCGTACGACAGGCTATGAGACCGATTGACGGGAAGATTTGTCTGTCACCCATGAGTGTTGAGGTACATCATGTGAGTGTTCCGACAACTTATCTCTCGCCAGTGCAGTCTGTTGATGCAAACCCCCAATACTTTTGCCGCTCCTCAGACGAACGGAGCATGTTAGCACTCCGTCGCTTCACCGGCAGTGAGACATTCTATGCCGATCTGATAGTGTCAAAATCATTTGGAAATATCGTGCCAGGTGCAATATAGTCGGATGCACTTTTTCGACTTACGAGTCGGTCTGAAATTACTTTTGCCACTGAAGTTAAATTTGGAGCTGATTGTGATCCATGTGTATTAGGAAAAAATGTTTTTGACTTTATCTTGGAGGGTTCCAAGACGAGGTCGCCTCATCTGCCCTTTGACCTATGAATATAAATGCACCGCGTTTCACGTCGTTAGTGTCAATGATAATATAAAATAGCATGCCGATTCTTTTTATAGCGTGCGTTATTAATGTTGTTCCACAGATAAATATTAATCGTAGAAATTCTCCATTTTTGGCGAAGAATCGACCTTTAACTGATCTCAGAGGTGAACTAGTAACACAAGCATAGCAGATCGGACGCCAATTGCGAGATCTCTTCACGTGCGACAAGCTGGGTTTTGTTATATCTCTTAGCACTCTCCACGTGGAAACGCTGGGGACGTCACTACAGATCACCTGCACTGGGGTAGGCGGCAAGATGCCATGCACGGACTAGGGCTATGTGGGTGTTAGAATTCTGTATGGGTGAGCGTTGTGGTACAATGTGTAGATTGCAGTGCCTACCGTGCGTGAGTGTTTCAGTACAGCATGTGAGTGTTTCCGGAGAGCATGTGAGGATTTCCGTAGAAATTGTGAGTGCTGCAGTATACCATGTGAGTGTTACGACATAAGATGCGACTTCCGTGAAGGCAACACCATAGTGTGTGATCGTCGCGGTGGATTATGATGCATGCGAACACTGACGGATCTAGCCACCTGCATGGGGGGGGGGGGGTGACCACCTTCCCGCGTCGGTCCAACCCTATAGGGTTGCACCAATGCTGGGTATTCCCAGCATTGGTGTACCTTGGATTCGCGTCAGAAGGAGGGGGAAATAGACTTGGAGAGTGGCCAACGTTCACGTTCATGTTTGAAGTCACCGGATTTTGACCACAGTCTTTCCAAGGCGGCTCATTAAAAAAGGTAATTAATTACAGCATTCTGTCTATGGGAAGCAGTCACCAACCTCCATCGTTTTGAAGTCACCGGATTTCAACCCCCTTGTTCAAGGTTTTTTTCTGGTATCTCTTGATAAGTCAGCCCGCACTACTAAACGTACACCTGTACAAATAACTGTAAAATGTTAATTTTCCAATTGCACACATTGCAGTCAACAATGCCCAGTCATATCATGCCAACGTTCGTGCACGTGCACACCCGTCGCCACACTTCGTGGGTTTCTGTGGCTTCTGCAGTTTCTGCTATGTCCCTTACGCTTTGATAATTGCTGCCATGCAATGGTCTTGTACCATACTTGACGTCATAGAATGCTTCGTATCGTGGTTCGGTGGGCAACCTCAATGAAGTCAAGCCAAATAGTTCGTGGGTTCCTGTGGCTTCTGCAGTTTCTGCTATGTCCCTTACGCTTTGATAATTGCGCCATGCGATGGCCTTGTACCATACTTGACGTCATAGAATGCTTCGCATCGTGGTTCGGTGGACAACCTCAATGAAGTCAAGTCGATAATGTTTTTCTCCTTTCAGCATATTCCGGTGGAAAAGGAATGCGGATGCCTCTCTGAACATTGATAAATGTGCCTTATCGTTTTTGTTTAAATATGCTCACATATTGGCTACCGAACCGATAATCGCGCTGGTTCGGTGCTCGTTTAAAAACTAGTTGCGTTTTGTTAGTTTGTTGATGTGTTTAGGACCCCAGCGAAAATATTTAGTCCTCTAGCACGTTTTTGAGCCTCGACGTGTGCATTTGCTTATTTATTTTGTGGGCACAAGGTGATTTAAGGGACCGGCGCGTTGTGCTGATTTACTGTCCCGGTGCGCTCTTATGACCATGCCACTTTTTTGCGAGCCTCGGCCTGTCTTTCAGGACCTCATGTCGTCTTTCTGGCCCCGGTATGTTTTGAGAGTCCCAGCGCGTTTTGAGGATCTTCGGTGTGTTCTTGAGTGCTCCCAGTGTGTCCCAGTGTGGCCCCGACGCATATGTATGACGCACTGTCGCTTTTCCGAGACTTGGTACGCTTTAGAGAGTTCCGATGGGTCTTCGGGATCCTGGTGGCTTTGAAGGCATCGCTGGATTTATTTAGAACCTCCGACGGGAATTTTTGGGCACTCGATGGAATGTTTTGGTGCTCCAGTGTGAGTGTTGGGGCTCAGTGCGATTTTTGGAGGATCCAGCGTGATTTGTCAGGGTTCAGGCGCGATTTTTCGGGCCCAGGCGAGCTTTCGGGAAACCGAAGTGAACTGTCGTGGCTCTGAGGTGAGTTGTCCAGGTCCCGACGTGAATTTTCTGGGCTTGACGCGATTTGCTCGGGACCTCTACTGAAAATGTTTGGGCCCGGGTCGCTTTTCTGGGTCGCGACGTCAGTTTTGAGTTCCGACGTGATTTTTTTCGGTCCCCTTGAGGGTTTTTTTCAGGGTCCTGTGATTGTGATTGTGATGTGATTTTTTGGGGCTCTCTGACACGACTTTGGGTGTTCCAGAGGAATTTCCCAGGCCCAGCATGATTTTTCGGGATCCCTGCGTATTCTTCCAGGGCCACGGATTAATTTGTTTTGAGTCCGGCTGCGATTTTTGGGGTCCCGCTGTATTTATTTGGGCACAAGTATATTTATTGGATCATCGAGGGAAATTTTGGGGCCCAGCGCGATGTTGGGGACTCTGTGGCGATTTCTTGGGAGCCCCGGAACAATTTTTCGAGGCCAGGCCCCAACGCGAATTTTCTGGGCTCGGCCTGATTTTTTACCTCTTCTGAATTTTTATCAGCCCGAGTCGCTTTTCCGGATCCCGGCACGGCCCCGGTGCGATTTTTGGCGATTTTGCGCGATTATTTTCGGGCCCCGAATAGTTTTTCGGGGGCTTGCGCAATTTTGTGGGCTTATGGCGCAATATTTGGAATCTCAGAGCGATTGCCCAGCGCCGGATTTATTCTTCTGGGTCCCTGCTGAATTGTTCGGGGTCTCGGCTTCATTTTATTCGGGTCCAGGTTCGATTGGGGCACCGGCGTGATTTTTCGGGTTACTTGCGCATAGTTTTCGGACCCCGAACAGCATGGCAATGAAGAAGCATATATACCTACATTTTTGCAAGTAATTGCCTGATGCCCATGGTTGGCTGTGTCCTTAACACATGCCAACATTACAACTGGCACTGCTCTGCAAACGCTTTCCAAGCAGCAGAAGCGTCTTGTTTTGTTGTCATTTCTGCTCACGATTAGACATAAAGACATAAAAGACATAAAAGATCAGTGCAACTATGAGCCACAAGGGCCCTTCTTGGTTGCACTTGGTACACTGAACCAGTTGCCCACCAAATCTGTCAATCAACCCACCCTGGAATACAGAAAAACAAGCCCCCTATTCTTATAATGATTGTCTATGCCGTTTTTAGAGATGTTCAGTGTGTTGCTACTGACAATTGTTCCTGGAAGCTGGTTCCAGTGTTCTACTACCCTGTTGGTGAAGAAAGACTGTCTTAACCTTGTCCTGCTGTGATTAACTTTAATTTTGAATTGATGACCTCTAATTGCATCATTTCTGTTAAATTCAAACATCTCCCTTAGATATCCCTGCTCCTGACCATGAACAAATTTAAAAACCTCGATGAGATCTCCTCTCAGCCTTCTATATCTAAGTGAAAACATATTCAATTTCTTCAATCTTTCCTCATATGCCAGGTTGCCTATACCATTAACCATTTTTGTTGCCCTCTTTTGTACTCTCTCTAAAAGCCAACAATCTTTCTCATAACTAGGGGACCAAGCTTGGACACAGTATTCCAAATGTGGCCTGACATATGCCCAGTAAAGCTTCCTGATGACCTCCTCACTTTTGTAGGACACATTCCTCTGTATCGACGATTAGCATCGTCTCCACCGTGCAATTTTCAACAACTAGAAAATCTCAACTACACTAATTTCAAGACTGTCCCTGATGTTTCATCGGTCTCATGCAGGAGGGGTGAGGCTGGGTTTTGTTTGGCGGAGTGTTCCGGATACCTAAATGTAATTGTCTTATATTAGATTTTGGAAAACGCTCCACATTTGTTTCTTGTTCCTTGTGATATTTTGCTGAATCCAGTTGTATACGTCAAGGTCTATCTTATCATGCTATGTAATGGAACCCCGAGTGATCCGCAAATGTACTCATTTTTAAGAGCAAATTCGCCGACCTCGACAGAATTCTTCAATTGCGTGCATATCTTCTCGCAATCGTTCCACCAAGAGAAAATTGAGTAAGATGGTATGTGCCATGGAACTGATATCTTGAGGTAATTTTACGATCCGCTTTGGAGGGGGAAAGCTAGTTTGCCCCCTCCTGTAGGCCGTTTGTCGAGGGGGAATGGCTCCGTTCCCCCAAGATCTGCCAGTGTATGCGAATGCCAAGTGAATTTTGCCTGCTAGAAGCTTTGCAGTATAGTGCATAACTATCACGGTGTAGTGTGATATTAACACGGTGGTCTGTATTGCATGGGTTGTGTGCCATGGGACCGTAATTATGCAATATATGAGGGTTGTGAAGACGCAGTACGCAGTACATGCAGGAGGTATGTGTCACAAAAACATGTGGCATCCGGATGTTGCCGAGCAGGATGTCATTATTACGGTGCAGTATGCGGACGCCCTGGTCATAGTAAGTGGGTATTGCGATATAGTATGTAATGTGTGAATGCGGCGCAATATGTAGTATGCGAACGATGCACGCTGCGGTATGCATCAGGCATTCTTAGATGCAGTAAATGCAGTATATGTTCTATACATGCATAGCGTGTAGCAATATGTGTAGTATGCCGGATGCAATTATGCCTTTTGACGTGTGTGCATGATCGCGTGTGAATTACAGGAAGGCGGAACGCCCGGCTCCCCTCATACACAGACTGTTTGCGGCGGTTGAGGCTTGCGTTCGCATACATGCAGCGCATGCACTGCACAGCGTCGACCACCCACGCACAGAGTGGTGCCGATCCCTGGAGGTGCTGCAGCAATGACGCGCTATGCCGCCGCCAGCACCAGCCTTCTGCTGTCGACAAATGACACAATCATCCCGGACTACGTGGACAATTTGGCGGGACCAGGGCGCCGGCGTAGGAGAACAGCTCGCGCAGCCAAGCTCATTTTGTGCCGTAATTCAATCGGATATCAATTTCACTGGGAATGACATCCTGGCGCCCATGTATAAAGCGCGAATGCTTGCTGGATCTGGCAGTATCACAGGGGAGTGGGCCTGAGAGCGACCATCGTCAGACCTCCGAGAAGATCGCACCGCCAACAAAACACTAAGTTGAGCAGGTGAGTCTTCTGTCCACGTCCATCAACAACTAGTGGTAGCAAGGTCAGACTCATCACCTACTCTTTTGACCAGGCTTAGTCTGTGGAAAAACCCGGAGCTTTGAGTCAAAGTAGGAGTACCAGCTTTGATGTCCTCATGCTTCACACCATGTAGCTAGGGAAGAGTGGGTGTGGTTCGGACGCTATGATGCGAACAACATCAGCATGTAGTTATGGGAGAGTAGGCATGGTTCGGACTCTATGATGCTAACGACATCAGCATGCAGTTAGGGAAGAGTGGGTGTGTTTCAGAAGCTTCTGACAACTTTCACCCCGATGGGATATCTAATTGCGCTGGAAGTCAGAAGTCCGTAACTTATACTAGCTTCATCTGTTCGCTACATATCCCCGATCAGCAAATGGGAAGACATTCGCCTGGCTTGGTGGTAGAGGACCTAAAGAGGACCCATGGGAACTCCCGAATCCACTCCACTAGTGGAGTGAAGTGGCCAAAATGTGGCGAAGTGCCGGCAGCAATAACTGAACACAACTGCGCTGCATTCATGGTCGAGTAGGCATGATGTATGCTGATCTCCAAACGTAATTTGAATCAAGGCCACTTAGATTAGCCGGGCAATACTGGCCCGGTGTCGTTAACGGTTCGAAACTGTGCTATAGTTCTGTAATCCTACATCGTGGTCCGCAATCCTTGACACCTGAGGATTCCATTTTCGTCAGGTACAATTCGCGGACAAACACTCTGAAAGAGCTTTCATCGCTACGCACACAGATGAAAAATCCTAACCAGACCGAATCCGTCGTCCCTTTCATTACCCGAACCCACCCCGACGCCGCCATCTTGATATTGATATTTCACAATCAAGGGCAGTTTGTTGAAATCGGTACAGAAATTTGGACAATGCGCCCTACATTTACCACATGTGCCGGTCAGGATAAGAAGGTTCAATATTTCAAAACGACTTTACTATCATACTTTACTATCAGACTTTACTATCAGACTTTACTATCAGACTTTACTATCAGACTTTACCATCAGACTTTACTATCATACTTTACTATCATACTTTACTATCATACTTTACTATCATACTTTACTATCATACTTTACTATCAGACTTTACTGTCAGACTTTACTATCAGACTTTACTATCAGACTTCACTATCAGACTTTACTATCAGACTTTACTATCAGACTTTACTATCAGACTTTACTATCAGACTTTACTATCAGACTTTACTATCAGACTTTACTATCAGCAGCGGGAGTTGCACAACAAATCCAGCGCGGCGTGTCAAACGAGACAGCATGATGGAGTCCACTGATAGCCCAGTAGGTGTGCTGATAAGTGCTACCGCTGACAGCGTCGTGATCAGTAACCTGGGGAACTCGCGTTGTCCAAACCATCCTAAGTTCTCCCCAGGCTAGTGGTAACCTCAATCTGCTTCTTTCGTCGAACCCAGACTCCCATAAGATGACCATTCAATTGTCACGGAGGCATTTCTGGACTATCACGTGCAATATAGTGCCCAAATAAACCACTGCTAACGTTCATTTCCAAAGCAATTCGGTCAAAATTCCAGCAAAAGCCACGCGAGAAACGTCTCAATTTCGTTTTCTCAATTTCTTGCGACCACAATGTCAACACCAAATCAATATTTGTGCATGATGAATTAATCGAGGAATGCTCAAGTAACAGTGTTTGTTGTGTTTTGTCTGTGATTTTGTTGGTTGTTGCGGTTCTAGTTGTGACGATGATCGGCTCTCCCCACTCGCACCTCTCGCCATGCAAAAGTGGCGCCAGAGCAAGTACTAAATCTGATTCAAATCTGATAATTGGTTCTGGACGTTCCGGAGCTAGGAAGGGGAGGTTGAAAACATAAAAGTCGGCTTGTTCCAGCTGACACAACATCCCAGTCTAGTGCGGAACTGTGCTTCAGCATAACACGATTTCTTGCGTGCATCTTCACAGCAAGACATATTGATTTCAGAGATGAACGCCCGCTTCGTAGTTCATTCACTGGCCGTCCTGCTTGTGATGGCGCTGGTGTCGCTGTCCATGCTGGCGCCACCAGCTGAGGCAGGCTACAGGCGACCTACTTTCAACGGCAGCATCTTCGGAAAACGGGCTGCCGTTGGTAAGCTTCCGCAGTGACACAGCCCACCCAGCCTGGTGTCTGTGCTGCCACAAGCCATACAACACTTTCATTGGACAGATGACTGAGCACCTCAGATAATACAGTGGGATGAAAACTGTTAAGGACCAAAAGCAATACAACAGGTATACACCTCAGTAAAAGAACTAGTCCTTATAATACTGAAACATAAACATAATGTTTCAAATGAAGTGCTGTCTAGTCGGGTCGAGCTGGGCGTTAAATATACTATACTCGGTAGTATACACTTTTACATACTATGCACATGGGTATACAACCTAAGTAAATGCAGTGGAATATACGCTTTTGTGCTATATATACTATATACGGGAGGAAGATGGCTCGGGCTTTCTCATCGCTGGAAATAAACAGAGAGAAGGCGCCCATATACTGTAAAATGTGTTCATGCATACTGGTACACATACACATACGACGGCATGATCCCAATTTCCACGAATCAAATAATTGGAATTTGTCCTGAAAACTCATATGGTTGTCACTAACTATCGCCTTATCCATAGTATGTGAGCATACGCCAGCGGTATACTGCATTCATGTGACATATGTGATTATGCTGACGCTGTTGTTTGCTCTGTTCGACAGATATAGACACCAATGCTGCTCTCGCGCGCATCTGCGCTACGGCCTACAACGTCTGTGGAATGCCTACCGAATGATAAACATGGGGCGAGTGAGTTGCAACGGCTAGGCTAGTTGGGTGATCACTCATTGGCGTTGCAAAGGGGTGATGGGTGGAGAGACGGATGACGCGTCTCCTACATCGACGTTATACATCTTATCTGATCTTGTCACAGGCATGGTCAGTGTCAGATCTGGTCGGGCTTTGTTCAGTTAACTCAAAGCTTGATATGCAATGACCCTACAATACAAGTAACAGCATGATATTTCTACTTAGGCCAATACAGCTACAGTGCATTTCTGGTTCAGAAAATAACACACGAAGTTCATCGAGGTCGATCTGCTCTGACCTGGGAAGTTTCCCCAATGAATCGACATATTATAGATGCATCTGAAGGAAAGAACAGTCAGTTAACTGGGCAAATTGACTGAAGCAAAACAGAGGCACAGCAAATTCGTTTTAAAAATGTACTAAACGGATATTCATACACAATGACGAAGCCAAGGAGCTGATCTGAACTGGAAACACTTTTACTAACATTTACCGGAACAAAGAATCATTGGCATGTGCCATGAGGAGGACGCTACTCTGCGCCGTTTTTAGATGGCTGCAAGAAAACCACCTATGGGCTTCGGAGCAGGGTAGCAATGACACTTTCGATTAGCTTCCAATGGCCAGGAGGGGGTTGAGGAGAGATGCGATCACCGGCTTGTCGAAACCTGATGTACTAGAAAAACATCACCAGATGTGAAGACAGCTTTACGGCATTTAAACGTCTGAAACAGTCGTGGAATTATCCATTCGTTTGAAGTTCATGCTGGACGAAACAGTCGGATAACATTCTTGCGAAGGGGATGTTATTTGAAAACTACATTGCACAGTATATGGGTAAAGCATTTGAAATTCAAGTTCGAATGGAGAAGGCTCATGCAAACAGTGAACCTATCCGCAGTCAAGTTTGTATCTATCGAAACGTCATCTGGAAACGCAGCAGAGCACAGAATGTCCATTTTTGTGCCCATTATTTATATACAAGGAACCAGTGCCCCAGGATCTGTGTGGTATTTGCTGAAAGGGTGGTGGTGAAGAAAGTGTTGCGATTTTTGTTGTTTAATACTTGTGAAATTGTTCTCTTCTCTCAATACACTCAGAACCGTTAGTTGGAAACTTAACCAATCGTTTCGCCGGAATATAAAACAACACCCGTTGGTAGCATGACATTTCTGTTGGTGCATCGTTCATGCCTCTTAGAAATAATTCGAACATCGAGAAGCCCAACAACAAGATCTCTTAGAAATAACTTGGCTTTCGAGACGTTGCGCTATTACCCAAATGCACCCAAATGCGTTCGCTCCTGCTTGAGCGTACGATGTCCACTACATTCGCGTGTTGGGCTAGAGAAGCAGCTGCCATGTATGAGTCAGTCAAGCACTCAAATTATTGGAACATTGATAGCGTTTTTGCTTCGCATTTCGATAAAGCGTTCAAGTTACATTCTGACTAAATACGTTGTACGTGAAATACATCGGCTTAAAATTTGGCTGGCGATGGCGAGGAGCAAGCAAAAAAGAAATCACATGGATAAAAAACATCAAGAAGTTTGCCTTGGGTGACTTCCGAAACAAACTGGTGACACTGGCTTGAAGAGTGTCATTGCTGTGATGCTGTGTTATAATATACCATGTGCGCTATTTCCCGTATTGTCGACATGATCCTGTACGACAATTTTCGGTTGTGCGCTTCTGGATCAGGAATTAGTGATAAATATGTTGTGTTTTTATATATTACCAAGAACAAAACATACCCTGTTGGATAATATTTTAAGGGGTATTATGCAGCCAGACATTCGAGGCCGTAGCCGGACCCAGCTCACGTGTTGCGCCATGTCTTCACTTCCTTCTTAAACACAGGCATGTCATAGTCGTCCTTCTGCCACATTTTGCAGGACACACAGGTCCACTTACCCCGGTTCTGACATTCAATTTACTGTTCATGTGACGACGGATCGGTCTCAAGACATTTTACTGGGAGTGAAGCAGCTCTCCAAAAATGTATCTTTTCAGTTGTGTTTGGTCACTTTTACATCGCACTAGTGCCTGGCTGTGCTAATATCATCATTACTTGGGACGAGGTACACATAATTTTCACACCGACGCCTTTGGCGACTGATGAGGGACATCTGTCTGTCCCCCGTCTGTCGGTGTAATTACATGGACACTTCCAGGGACTGAGATAGCCCAATGGGTGATGTTCTTCCCAGTTTTACAATCTAAGAGCAGACAATGATACCTGAAGATTCGAGCGAACATTCTGACACCTTCAAGGAGTTCTTCATTTTATGCATTATATATATTGATATCAAGGGTAGCAAAAGGAGGCTTGGTAGAGTATGTTTTGCGGCAGTTGTTCATTTTGTATCACTCTGTTATATTAACATGTACTTATATCAGGTTGCAAGGAGTAAGGGCAACCTCGTCCTGTCATTATTGACTCAGCATCCGAAAAAAAACAATTAATGAAGGAAGTGTTCTTTCCGGAAGGTTCCAAGTCGGAGGTTACAAAATCTGAAGACATATTCATCATGGAACATCGATAGCACGGATATTTGATCACCATTATTTCTTCATTCTTATCTACTGTCTACTATCTACTATTACCATTATTTCATGGAACTTCCTCCCTTTTCAACTGTCGGATCCCACCATTGCCAAATAATGCTATTTTCCGTCATGTTTTTCTGAATTCTGAATTATCTTTGCTCATATCAGCACAACTCGACATCTGAAAAAAAAAATTAATGGCATCAACAATAAAGAGACAACTATAAACATTCCCCAACTTTACATGTCGTCGACTCAATTGTGATTATTGAACATTAACGTGTTCCTACTTCAGCTAAGGGACCTTGGGACGACGAAAATGGCTTCGAAATGTAGAACTAGTTGGATTTGGAAATTTTCCCGATGTTCATATTATGTTTGTTTCGTAAAACCAATATATATATATATATATATATATATATATATATATATATATATATATATATATATGTATATATATATATACATATAGATATATATATGTATATTTATATCAATATATATATATATATATATATATATATATATATATATATATATATATATATATATATATATATATATATATATATATATATATATATATATGATTTTTGACATCAGGGTACCAACCCATAATATTTATTTTTAACTTGAGCATGCATTGCTCATTTCAGGTTTCCTTGCCAATCTTAGCTTTGCCGCAGCACCTCAAATTCACATAAATTTGCATCCATGTGGCGTGACTGAGATTGCCAATGTCCGAGCTTTTTCTTCGGAAAGCTCTTACGCTTAGCCTATCGTGGCAGGCTACTCATTTGCCTCAAATTTAAAAATCAGGTACATACATACATACCATCAGATTTTTTGGCGTATGGCGCGTGAAACTCCGTTATTCATGTCCCCTACTCCAGCGCTATGAGGGAATAAATAAAGATAGGCAGCAACCTGTCTTCTGCCTCCTCCAATGACTATACCTAATACGTATTGGCGAGATGCTGCGAATTTTTGTTCTAATAATTCAGCTCTGTGATAAATCCATCTACATGCATTCTCGCCCCACTAAGAGCACAATCCAGGCAGAATTCATAATCAGCAGTGCCAGGTATGATCGATCGATCGATCGATCGATGCGTGACGTGACCCACGGTGTGCCGGTTTCAGGGCCGGTGGACTGCGCGGTGAGGCGGGCGGGAGCGCGACGGGCACGTCTGTGCCGACTGAAGTGCGGCGGCCGGCTCTTTGAGCCGGACTGACTCCGGCCGTACCTCCGCTGCGGGCGGTCGTTCTGTTCGGTGGTGTGTCGGTGTCCCTCGTCGAAACAACCCTGTTTCAAAGTGCCAATAAATCTTACCCTGTCTCTGATGTGAAGTGAACGGGCACTACTGAGTCGGCCGTCCCCTCGCCTCTCGTCAGCTGGACACCACCGTCAGCTTGACACCACCGTCAGCTTTGCACCACCGTCAGCTCGGCACCACTGTCAGCTCGGCACCACTGTCAGCTTGGCACCACTGTCAGTTCGGCACCACTGTCAGCTTGGCACCACTGTCAGCTCGGCGCCACCGTCAGCTCGGCACTACCGTCACTGCACCACTTCAGCTTGGCACCACTGTCAGCTCGGCACCACTGTCAGCTTGGCACCACTGTCAGCTCGGCACCACTGTCAGCTCGGCACCACTGTCAGCTCGGCACCACTGTCAGCTTGGCACCACTGTCAGCTCGGCACCACTGTCAGCTCGGCACCACTGTCAGCTCGGCACCACTGTCAGCTCGGCACCACTGGCAGCTTGGCACCACTGTCAGCTCGGCACCACTGGCAGCTTGGCACCACTGTCAGCTCGGCACCACTGGCAGCTCGGCACCACTGTCAGCTCGGCACCACTGGCAGCTCGGCACCACTGGCAGCTCGGCACCACTGTCAGCTCGGCACCACCGTCAGCTCGGCACCACTGTCAGCTCGGCACCACTGGCAGCTCGGCACCACTGGCAGCTTGGCACCACCTTCAGCTCGGCACCACTGTCAGCTCGGCACCACTGTCAGCTCGGCACCACTGTCAGCTCGGCACCACTGTCAGCTTGGCACCACTGTCAGCTCGGCACCACTGGCAGCTTGGCACCACCGTCAGCTTGGCACCACCGTCAGCTCGGCACCACTGTCAGCTCGGCACCACTGTCAGCTCGGCACCACTGGCAGCTTGGCACCACCTTCAGCTGACCACTCCCTTCAGACCAGCACACCAGCCAGCATCAATTGGGCAATCGACGAACCAAGTGCTTCCAAGGACCACTTCAACAAATCATAATGAAGTTATACAATGACCTCGCCAGGTGGTCCTATATTGAGCTTAATCCTTGCAATCTCTCTCAGATCACTCTCAGATCAAGCCCCACCCTTGAAAACTATTTGTAGATAATGCCCATACCTTTAGCTGCATTGTTCCGATGTTGAATAAGAGTTCCAAATTTATGTAGCTTGCCTAATTCCTGTCTATTACCCCGGTTCACTTTCATGACCGGTTTTTGTTTTCATTTATACGGAATGAACGATATTTTTGTTGACAGTTAGGGTGGAAAAGGTGACATCCATATTTTTGTATGGCAGAAACAACTTAAAAACATTGATGGTGATGTTCAGAGCTGAGCCGACTAGGATTCCTTCTGACAATTCCATTTATTGGCATGGGTTTTGAGGAGCGTACTTTTTGGGTAACCACTGGGTAGTGCACTCTACATGCAGGCCAGATGCGGATATAAGGATGGGGTGTGGAGGAGGGGGCACTTGGGGTATGTGCCTCCCCTCCCATAGGAAGGTGGTGCCCCTCCGGCCGGGAAAAGGCGCCCCTCTTGGAAGGTCAGAATGTACCCCTCTCGAATTGTTCGGCCAGAGGCGCCCCTCGGAAGGCTCGAATTTTGCTTGTTCCAGAGGGGGGGGGGGCGCCAGAGGCGCGCCCTCGAGTTTTGTTTGTTTATTGGGTGATTCACGACGCACTTTATGCACATTCACGGCTAGTGGCGCCACACGCACTGTTTCGCCGGTGGGCAGCGGGATTGGGAAATGTCCCGAGAGGTGCGAGTGTTGAACCCGTCACTTTTGGTACTCAGAGTTCAACAGCTTAACCACTCGGCCATCCCCGCCCCCACGGGTAATTTTGAAGTGGAGCTCCTCTGAACATGTGCCCCATGATAATTCCTGAACTCGTCCCTGACTCAAGCAAAGCAATCCAGCTCCTTCATACCTTTTAGTCATGAATGAGAACTCTATGGAAATGGTCCATCTTATCTCTTCCTGTTAATTATTTCGTTGCATTCCTAAATGGCGTGGGCGCAACTGCGACTAAACAAGCATGGTAAATGCGGTAGATAAATGAGGTCAACTAAGAGATATACAATCATCAGATAAGTCAATGTAACCCTAAGACACGAGGTGGTTCGCCCCTGGCTTCATATTATATTTTTCGAAGTGAATTAACTACGTCAGCGAAGTTAAAAGGGCGACGAGAAATGTGTTTATCGCTACCAATTCACCAATCGGCTTTCTTCTATATCTGCAATGGAATAAATTTTGCTGCCTTAGCACCCATAAAACTGTCTGGTGGCCATAGGTGTTTTCTGAGACGTTGGAACTTATATTTAGCCAGTCGAATCCGCTTTCAGCATGCATGAGGATTTAATGGTACTTTGTTTGTATTGGGGATAATAATCTTGTCAGCATGTTTGTATGGAGCGGAGAAGCACATCATGGGTCCATAGAGTGCATACTCTTCAACATTGTATGCCAAACTAGGAATTCAAGATGAAAACTAGAGTGCTATGTTGGTTAGTTCGGGGCTGTTTTTACACAGGATTCAAAGCCAACTCTCTGCTGTGAGATTCGTTATCGCTGGCAACAGCGTTGTTCTGCATCGTTTCTGATCAAATTGTTGTACTTATCATAATATCGGAATCTTTCTGATAGGTTACAGAAAATAAGGTGCATGAAACCTATCCAAGCATGGAAAGCCTACCTCCAGAATATTTGTGTATTCTTACATCAACAACTTTCAACGTGTTCAATGTGATTAGTGGCAAATTTTGTTACTGCTCCAGCTAGTGCCATATCCGTGTTTTTTGTACTTGGTGTGTGCTAGATGAACTATAGTCCCTTTCGCGAAGGTGCATTGTACACAGAAACATGAAAGAAGTCCCCCGTAAATGAAAATCATACGCCGTGCCCTGAACATGAGCTACAGCAATGTGTGTATATGTTTTGTGTACGTTCACCCTATGCATGCAGTGTTAGTGGTTGAGATTGTAAACAATGAATTGGCATGTCTATTGTTTATTGCCTCTTCTTCGACTGCCTTTCTGCATTGCTGCATCAGATCAATATCCATATTTTTAATGGTATTTTCCATATGTTTTACCATCGTGTGGTATTTGTCACCATATGTTTTACCATCGTGTGGTATTTGTCACCATATGTTTTACCATCGTGTAGTATTTGTCACCATATGTTTTACCATCGTGTGGTATTTGTCACCATATGTTTTACCATCGTGTGGTATTTGTCACCATATGTTTTACCATCGTGTGGTATTTGTCACCTTTGATGTACACATCAAAGGTGACAATATTTATGTTTATGATATGATATAAAATATTTATGTGCAACTACCACACGTGGTAGTTGCACATACATATCACCTGGGGAGAGAGGAGATGGCGGCTCGAGCCTCGCAAGAGAGCATCGGAGGAATTAGTACCGGCATGGCATACCACTTCTGAGTTGCTAGAATTTATTTTTTAACAGGCGCCATGCCAAGTACACTTGATGCACATCAACCCTACTACCATGTTTGTGTGTTCAAAATCGATACAAGCCATTACCCTTCCAATCGGGTTTCAATAGAGTTAGCCCAAAATTGGCTAATCTTTAACCTGATCTAACCTAAACTAACGTCACTTTGAGCCGTTTTTCAGCACCAGACTCAATCGTGAAAAACTGTAAAAACAGGTGCCTTTTCCTTACACCCCTCTCCGAGTGCATGTGCCGCGTGCGGCAAACATGTTTTAATTGTCGAGCTTGGATATTGTCTTAGCTACACCGTGGTGTCTGTTTCGTATTGATCGATCCATGGATTCGCGAGCTATGCCGGTTGAAATCAAGCCGATTCAGCGCACTAACACTCGGGGGGTAGGGGGTGGGGGTGGTTGATGTGCGCCCCCATAAGGTTTTGCGCGGATGGTGAAAGAACGGCGCGCGACAACGCGGCGAAATTTGGCATGCAATTTCTCACATCGATTTGGCATGTTGTGTGAAAATTTTGAGGTCAGGTCACCTATGGTCAACGACTTAGTCAAGGTCAAGTTGGGTCACCTCCAGAAAAGTTCAACCAGTCGTCACGCTTTAACGGATAAAGATATTTTTTTTACAACTTGCAACGTTTGCTTATCTTGAGGGAGACAAAAATGCACCAGAATAAATTTGTATTCTTTTTTCGTTTTTGTGACATTTGTTTTGCATATGGCTAAAACCATTATGGCTAAAATCGAAGATTCTGGCTAAAGTAAGCAATTTTTATGAGAGCAAATTGACGTCAAACAACGTTTCTCAGTCCGCTCTACCCACTCGGAAAATACAAATTGAAGAAAATTAAATAATCAAAATTTTGAGAGAAAAAAATTTGGGTCGACAAAAATTTCTGGCCATGGTCGATTTCGCCTTCCTTTTCTGATTCCGAACTTGTTTTGTTTTTCAAATCTTCCCCAAAGTGAACTCCCCAGAGCTAAAAACATGAAGTCAGTTGTAGAAACATAGACCCCTAGTGACGGCAATTTTGGGGGGTAACTCTTTTATGTTGGTTTCTGGCCCTACTCGTCGAGCGCTTCCAGATGGCACCTCTTACGTTTTCGTGCGACGCTTTGTTTGGAGATTAGATGGGGGGGGTTGCATCAACCCCTCTCCGAGACGGGGTGTGAGGATCTGACCGGAAAGACGGGGAGGGCTAAAATTTGTCATATTCGGACGTAAAATGTCCAGTTTCACACGCTAAACCACTTGACGACAGAGGAATTCGGCGCAACCCGTTCTCCCATCACACCGATGTCGCTCACTTGCACCCAGAGTGTAGCCAACACTGTGGGCTTTCACGTGGTGACCCACATCCCTTGTTCCGTGCGATTTGAGTCGCGCCAGGTGTCAATATATGGCGATCGCGTTTTTCGACGGAAGAAGACCCAACTCCATGTTGAAAAAATTGAGGGTGTCGAGCGAATCTTCAGCGCATGATACGCACTGCGCCTTCCCCTACAAATTGTACATGCTCGGATAGCCCCGATGTCGGGCTATCCGGGCTATCCACAAAAATTGGATAGCTCTAGTACGTGTCGCTCTCAGGTCGGAGGTGCCCAGCTCAAAGCAGATGCACGCGTCTGTCGGTCGCACGGAACAACGTACCCGGCCGCCGACCTCAAAAGCACTCAGCTCCCTATCGGCGTGTGTTTCCACAGACTTCATATTCGTGCAACTTGTGATATATGCTGTGGCCCTGGCTAGCTGATGTCGACATGACCCCAGTGGACGACACGTGGCACGTGCCCACGTGACTCGTGCGACTAGAAACCACCTCCACGATCTGTCCGCCGAACCGTTCCATCGCATGTGAAAATTTGAGCGAAATCCTCCCGGTTGTTTTAGCACAGAATGCGTCGAAACGGCACATACAGACACATAGATAGACAGACAGACACCCAGACATGCAGACAGACAGACAGACAGACAGACAGACAGACAGACAGACAGACAGACAGATAGGCAGACAGACGGACAACCATTTCTCAATAATTTTGGAAAACTGACCGCCATGTATTAAATTCATGATAGAGATTTCTTGTAACTTAGTCACTTCGAACTACGATTTTGAATAATCGCTAGATGGCACTGGTACAAGTAGCCCTGCTGAATGCTGCACCGGGGTATACCTATATAACTATTGTCGTCAGATGGTATGTACCTGTGCAAGTGCGCCTGATGAATGATGCGGGGGAGAATGATTTTTAGGCGTGCCGGGCCATAAAGGTCATTTGCGTCGCCTTTAAAGCGAGTACGTTGCATGTCTGTCTGTAAAGCGAGCGTTTGCGATCAAGGTGCAGGCAAGTGGACATGTACGTTAAAGGAATTTTACGTTATAGTTTCTGTGATATTTTAGGTGCTGAAGGCTCTAGGTTGGGGACATCTCCCTGATGTCTAAATGGTTTTAATTTTACTTTACTCCTTCACAAAATAATTTGCAGTTTAGGTGGGGGTGGGGGTGTTTTTAGAGTGGCGAGAAGTTGATTTTGCCAGGGTGCCGACTTTAGTCTACTCATATCGAAGAGCACCGAGGGATCTTTATAGTGCGAACAAGGAGGTAATTATCCACACCGCCTATCACACCGGCCGCCGCGTGTTAGTTGTTAGTAGCGTGTTAGTCTAAGCATGCTATGCAGGGTTGTCAGTTGGGTTAGTACGGTGTTTTGCAATTCGGCTCTTCTACGTCAGCTGTATCTCTGGGTGACCGCTTACGTTATGAGTTGCAAGACAAATCGGCTCATCTACGTCCGATGGCTCCTCTGGGAAGTCGTTTTACATTATGCTAATTTTTATTTGTATTTTTTGCTATGTTTTCCTTAAGCAAGTCGGCTCATCAACTTCCGACGGCACTGTTCGGTAGCCATTTATTTCTAATTGAGAAGTAAATCGGCTCATGTACTTCCGACGCCATGCGGGGATGGCTATTTACGTATTTCTTACCAGTGTTTCGCGGTCATGCATTGCGAGTTGATGTGAGTGTTGGTGGTGTGGTGCCTGCAGTGCTCCTCCTAGTTTTGTGGCATACAGATATTCACATATCAATTAAAGGAGTTCTGGGTGCTTGTCACCGAGAAACGATGGAAGCGATAGAGTGCTGCCCTCTCTTTGACAGCATGCCTTAAGTGGTTGTCTTGTGAGAGCTAAAGCTACTACAGTCTAGCAGGACGTGGCCTATGCTTAACGTGGTGTTGCAGGTGCCGCAGTGAGGTGTTGTATATTGGTCACCCTCTAATTGAGGTTGTGTTAGTTTTGTGCAACCAGTTCTAAGCCTAGTGAGGATGACATCTTTTGTCGGTGATATTGATGTTATGTGTTCCATGTGCCTACCGTTGGATTGAATGCGTGGGTGTGGTTGGATTTGTGTTGTGTTGAGTTGTGTTGTGTCCAAGTGTTCTGTTGATGTTGGCGAATGTGGCGTTGTAGGAGTGCTTTGCAATCGTCTACCGAATATTCCACGCTATGGTAAGTGTTCAATGCTAAGGCTTGCTTTGCGAGACGGTCTGCTTCTTCGTTACGTGGGATCTTGGCGTGGCCTGGAATCCAGAGGAAGGAAAAGTTCATGTTTACGTTATGTGCCACGAGTTGTTGGATTCTATCAAAGAAGTGATGTGGGCAGTCGTGGGTGTTGCTAATTGACTGGAGGACAGATCTTGGAGTCTGAGCAAATTACTACGCTTCTAGCATTACGCCTCATGAGAATGGACATAGCGCCCAGAATGGCCATTTCTTCAGCGGAGTAGATGGAGAAGTTATCCGGTATACGCTTGGAAAGTCCGAGACCTGGTCCAGTGATGCCGATGCCTACCTTAGCCTCGTGTTTCGACCCATCCGTGAATACGAGTGTTTAGTGATTGTTGTCATCGGCGAACTTGTGGAAGATGCCAAGAATTTCCGCCGATGTGATAGTGGATTTCTTCTCCGAGAGCAAGTACTCGACCTTTGGTTGACTGAAAGTCCAGAATGGCCTAGTGGGCGGTCGAGCTGCAGTGGATGGCATTGCGAGGTTAAGATCTGAGAGAGCCGTGGAGATTTGAATGCTATATGGTGGAAGTTTGCGCGTAAATCGGCTCTTGTCGTATCGGGCAGGCGTAAAGCAGCGCTGTGCTGGCATGATTTTTAATGGATTTGATTTTGATGTAGTAGCGGTACAGCTGTTGTGTCCTCCTGACGTGGCGTGTTTGAGTCCACTAGAAAACTGGCTATCGGTGTGGTGCTGAGGGCACCTGTGGCTGCTCTGATGCAGCTGTTTTGGATGATTTCTAACTTTCGGCTCTGACTTTCTGAAACTGTGGCAAAAACGATGCTGTTGTATTCTAGGATGGGTCGTATGATTGATGTGTACAGTCACAGTCGTGTTTTTCGTCCGTCTCCGTCTCCGCCCCAGTCTCCGCCCCAGTCTATGCCTGCAAGTGCATGAAGTATGTTGACGCGCTTCGCGCATCGCTTCGAGATGGAGGTGATGTAGGTGTTGAAACTGAGTTTTTCGTCTAAATGCACTCCTAAGAACTTGAAGCATTTCACCATGTTCGATGGCTTTGCCATCAATTTTAAGTAGAGTTGTTGGTGTGGGGCGGAGACGACTATATGTGACGGTGGCCGATTTTTCTGCGGACAGGGTGAAGCCCCAAGTTTTGCACCACTTTGCAATGTGGTCTAGTCCTGTTTTGAATTTTTTTTTCAGCTTTAATGAAGCATTGTGATGTTGTCCAAATGGCTATGTCGTCCGCGAAAAGTGGGTATTGAAGTGAAGTGTCAGTGTGGTCAGCAAGTATGTCGTTGATCATGATGATGAAGAGGCTCGGTGAGAGCACGCTCCCTGAGCCAGGCCTTGCTCCTGAGTTGTGGTGTTTGATGTGGCACTGCCGCATCGGACCTTAAGGGTCCTGTCTCTAAGCAAGTTGAGAATGAAGTGTGCCATGTGTTCGCGCAGGCCTATCTTGTGGAGTTTGTGTGTCAGTGCGAACTTGTGTACTCGGTCAAATGCGGCACTGATGTCTAAGTAGGCAGCTATTGTTGTGCGTTTGATGCGTAGACCACATTTGATGTCATGCACTAATCTAATGAGATTGTCTGTAGTTGATTTTTGACGCTTGGAGCCGCACTAAAATTCGTCGAGCAGGTTGTTGTGTTCAAGAAATTGCCCCAATCGTGTGTTGACCATGCGCTCGACTAACTTGCTAGCACAGCTAGTAAGTGAGATGGGTCTATAACCCTATGGGGTGGAATGATCTTTGTGCGGCTTTGGCAATGGAATGACTACGCTCTCTCGCCAGGATGCGGGAAGCGTGTCGCTTTGGTACAGTTCATTTGTGGTCGCTAGTAGGTACGTCAGGTAGTTTTTGCTAAATCGTTTAAAGAAACTGATAATGATTTAAGAAACTGATAATGGATGTCGTCCGGCCCATCCGACGTGTTTCCACACTTGCTGAGGGCAAGGTGTAATTCATGCATAGTAAACGACTGATTGTAGATTTCTCTATTGCTAGAGCTAAAATTTGTTTTGGAGGCAAGGGCGTCTAGAGCGCGTACTATAGTGGTGTCGTAGTTGCTGTTGCCAGATACGCTGGCGTAGTGTAGTTTACAGTGGTCTACTACTTGCTGTGGGTCAGTGATGTCCTGTCCTTTCACCGTCAGCTGGGGGAAGGGGCCTGGTGGTGGGCGGTTCAGGTTGAAACGCTTCATCAGGTTCCAGATTCTGCCGGTAGGGGTGAACCTATTGAATTGAGAGGCAAAAGACTGCCAACAGTTTTGTCGTGTTGTTCGAATTGTGTACCGGCAGTGATTTTGAGATTGTCTGTATACTGATAGTTGTGCTTCGCACACGCATCTTTTGAATTGTTTGTGGGTTCGGTGCCGTGCGGCGATTGCCCTTTGACAGTCTGGGGTCCACCATGGCGTAGATGCCTTTTTCATAGGTTTGTTACTTTTTGGGACTGAGTCTCGTGCTGCTGAGCTGATGGCCCTTAGGATTGTCTCGATCTTACTGGTCTCTGAAGTTGCTAGGCTGAGGTCCACCTGTTCCTCGAATTTAGCCCAGTCCGCTCCATTCAAGTTCCAAGATTGTCTAAATAGCTTAGTGTGGTGGATATCGTCCGTGCTGAGCCTAATTGTGATTGGGTAGTGGTCGTCCAGCCCGAGAACGTCAGAAACTGACCAGTCAAATAGTGAGCTAAGTCGTTGGGAGCAGCACGTAATGTCAATGCAACTGTCCGATCCTCCTAAGATCGGGTTGTAGTGGGTGGCGGCCCCGGTGATAAGGAGTACCAGGCTGTGGTCCGAAATAGAACGGTGAATTTCGCGCCCTATGGCGTCAGTCTGGTCGCTTCCACAGGAGGGGTGTTTAGCATTAAAGTCTCCCATAATGAGAACTGGTGGAGGGGCCTGAAGCAGTAAGTCGCTCAGCTCCCGTGGTGTGGGGGGTTTCAGCTGACGGCGAGATGTATAGTGAAATGACTGTGGTTCATTTCATTTTGTTGGTATAGGCACTTCGGCCTCCTGAGGCCATTTCGTACCGCGGAAGAAAAAATAATGAAAAACTACAGAGCTATGAAAGTCAATTTATAAGTTCTGGAACAAGTTGGTTTGTCGTAGAAAGATGAAAAGTAGTTTTATTAGGAAAGGGTGTTCATCTCCCAGTAGGGTGGGTAAAGAAAATGGAATGTCGTGTGTTCGGCAGTAGTCGGTAAGTGTTTTTCGAGGGCCATGGTACTGTTGACAGTGTAGGAGTATATGTGTGACTGTAAGATGGGTGTTGCATGATGGGCATGAAGGTCGAAGTGAAGCCGTGTAGATATGTCGATGGGTAAGGAAAGTATGGCCGATACGTAAACGTGATAGTACTTTTTCTTCGAGACGGTATTTTTATATGATGTGGTCCAGGTGTCGACGCCAGGTTTGATGACGCGTAACTGTATGGTTCGTGTTTTGTGCCCAATTTTTAGTCCAAAAATGTCGAATCATCTGTTGTATTGATTTAATACCTTCGAAATGTGATGGAATCTCTTTGACGTGTTGGAGGTGTAATGAAGCTTTTGCTAATGTGTCGGCTTCTTCGTTTCCTGGGATGCCACAGTGACTGGGCACCCACAGGAAACGGACCTTCACGCCCATCAGATGAAGTGTTCCTAACGTTTCATAAATATAAATATGGCAATGATTTGAAAAGGAAAGTGACGAAAGAGATTGTAAAACTGATTTGGAGTCCGAACAAATGACGACGCTGCGCATGGGGTGACAGAGAAAACGATTGCGAATGCAACGGAGGGCAATGAGGATAGCATGTAATTCGGCGACGAAAATTGATGTTCCGTCTGGTAGTCGATGTTGTTTTTTGTATGCTCCCGAAACATTGCCTGTAAGGTTAGCGTTTTTAGAACCGTCAGTACAAACGAAAGGTACGTGGTGATAACGAGCCCGAAACTTGTGAACTTTTTGTTTCGCATATTCTTGACAAAGCTGTGATTTTGGAGTGGTGGTTAGATAAAAAATGTGTCGTTCGGCTATCTGCCACGGTGGTGTAGTTGGTGGAGAAAGAGAAGTAACGCGTGGAATAGTGAAATGAAGTTGTTCAGAAAATGTTTTGACTCGAGAAGCTATAGTGAGATGAGTTCGTTTTTCGGCTGGACCTAAATAATCGTGATGTAAATTTGGGAGAATTTGTAATGACTTGTGTGTGGGGTGGTTTGCGTGAAATTGAATTTTAGAGGCTTACCTAAGTGTTTGCTGCATTCTACGGAGAGCTAGTGGAGGAATTCCCGATTCGGCTTCTAAAGAAATGATGGGTGAAGTAGTCATTGCACCGAGTGCGATACGGATAAATTTATTTTGAATGGTGTCTAAAATCTGTAGTGAGGATGTGCTAGCACCGGTATATACTACGGATCCATATTCAATTATGGGTAGAACTAAAGATTTGAAAAGTAGTAGAAGTGCATGACGGTCGGCTCCAAGTGATGAAGAAGTGACGAATCGAAATAAATTCAGTCGGTGAAAACATTTGTTCTGGATGTGTTTGATGTGTTCATGCACTGAAAGCCTACGGTCAAAAATAACACCAAGAAATTTAAATGAATTTACAAAAGGTATATCATTGTTTCCGAGGTGAAGTGGTGTGTCTGGGTTGGGGCAGGGTGTTGATTTACTAAATATCAGTGTTGCAGATTTTGGGGCCGAAAAAATGAAACCATACTTCAGGGACCATTGATGTATTTTG
>JAOTOM010000785.1:2500-44316 GCA_034440615.1 Ashinkailepas kermadecensis
AATCCTGCCTGCCTCTAAACAGACAGACGGTTGTGTTGAGTGCGTACTGATAAGCACGCCCCGCGATGATGCCGCCACCAACGCAGACAGGTTGGAGCGGCCACTCGGTTTTATCACGAATTCATCCTGAGATATCTGCTATCAGCACAATAGAGAGCACTTCTCGCGCCGGAACACCATTAGATTGTGTACCGTAGCTGAAGAATCATGACGTGGACTTCAGTGCGAAATAAAATATCTGTATCTCGACGAATGCTTCGTTCTTCGTTAACGAAATCCGGAGCATGCATTCGTTGTGGATGCAGACGTTCTCACTGCTTAGATTGGGGACAAAATCTTAACGACCATTGAAAATTATGATAGCTGAAAGCGGCTACGAGGAACTAAAAACAAATCAACCCTTGGAGATGAGTGATCAGTCAGCTGCCCACGCCTCAGCCCTCCCCAATGCACGCTATTTTACCACCTTCCCCAGTGCAAACGGTTGCACCCCCCCCCCAGCGTTTCCAAACAGGGACTGGTGGCGACACGATGAAGCAGATACCAGCGTGCTACAGGTTGCGAGATCTCACAGTTGACACTAAATACATAGGTAAGTTTGTAATTACTGTTCCATCTCTCAGATTAGCTTAACAGTAATTTTGTTTTCAAAATGCATAATTTTCACGCTTAATCGATTTCCGTTGAAAGAAAACAATCGGATACACGCTTTAAACGTACACAATAATATTTGCATTATGTTGGAATACCAGCGACACGGGTACTGTTGCATTTCGTCCAAAGTATCACGAGTCAGACGAGAAAAAATGTTCACCTCCTTTTGGAACATGAATGCATATCTAGTGTTAGAAAACACTGGGCTCCAATAATACCATGGAGTGAAAATGGACGTCAAATTCAGCCCCATCCGCCCAGGTTCACTTTAGGCAGACTCATATGCCGAAAAATATCACCTCAGTTCGTCAGGACCGATACAACCACGTCTACGGAAATCTACGAAAGCATGCAAGTGGATGATCACCATGTCAATGAATGCGATTTGGCTTTTCGATTAATTCTGCATATTTGGTGCAGTGAATTTTGACTGCCCGATATTTCTCCAAAGTACGAACCATGTGTGCAACCGGCGTCAATGTATTATCTGAGAGCAGGTTTGAATTATTATAATTTGGACTTGATAATGCAATACTAGCACGGGTACAATGTGTTGTAGATGTACGATGTTTAAGCCGGGTAGCACGGTGAGCCTTCTGCCAGGCATTGTGTTTTTACATGACCTCTAGAGGCCTCCTGTCAAGCATCTTGACCTGGGTCTTCCGACCACATGAAGGTGCTTTCCACCGGAAGTTCTGAAATGTTCGGTAACTTCGGTGCCTTCCATCAATAATACTGGGCCTCCTGTTCTGGGGAGACTGGTGTGAAGAATTGGTAGCCCCTACAGGTTGTTGGGTACTTTCATGAATTCTAGTGTTGCTGTTGTTATTGCTCTTCAATGGTTTTGTTATTCATAGCTCCAGCGGTGACGCATCGTCGTTAACTAGCGCCTTGGCATGGACTTGCGGACAATATGATAGACTTCCTTTGATGCCTGGAGCCTCAACATTGCATGGATTCCCAGCCAATGTTTCGGACGGTATGATAGACTTCCTTTGATGCCTGGAGCCTCAACATTGCATGGATTCCCAGCCAATGTTTCGGACGGTATGATAGACTTCCTTTGATGCCTGGAGCCTCAACAGTGCATGGATTCCCAGCCAATGTTTCGGACAATATGATAGACTTCCTTTGATGCCTGGAGCCTCAACATTGCATGGATTCCCAGCCAATGTTTCGGACAATATGATAGACTTCCTTTGATGCCTGGAGCCTCAACATTGCATGGATTCCCAGCCAATGTTTCGGACAATGATGTTTCGGACAATATGATAGACTTCCTTTGATGCCTGGAGCCTCAACATTGCATGGATTCCCAGCCAATGTTTCGGACGATATGATAGACTTCCTTTGATGCCTGGAGCCTCAACATTGCATGGATTCCCAGCCAATGTTTCGGACGGTACGGAGAGAAAACGGTGCTGGCGGGTATAGCGTGGCGACATCTACCAGTATTCTTTCCTCATGTATCGCTGAGCATGTCAGCTTCGCTTGCTGTCCTCACCGACCGGATGTAACCCACTGCAGAGCACTAGCCATGGGCAACGAACACGGCAAGGAGATCGACCACAGCGACCACGACGGCGAATACTCGTGCTTCAGCCGCGTGACGAGGCGCGAGGTTCGCTTCTTCGTGCGCGCCGACAGCAGCGCCTCGGTGGCACTCACATCGGCAGACCATGTGACCGAAGATCTGTACGAGGTGCACATGGGCGCGGATGGCAACACGCGCTGCTATATGAGGTCAGAGTCGACGCAGCACGCCCGGAGGAATGCTGCACAGTTGGCGGCTGCCTGATGACTGGCGAATTGCATGCGGTCTGTCTTGTAGAGAACCGAGTGGTGGAAAGCGTCGCACGTACAGCTACGAACAGTTCAAAAGGAGACACGACTAAAGAGGACGTAATGGCGTTGAATAAGTCCTAAGCATCTCAGAGTATTACGAAGGATGACTCCTGTCGATCGCTTATTACCTGCCGGCTCGACTGTTCTGCCACCTATCAATGCAGCTGTGCTGCTACCTATCAATGCAGCTGTGCTGCCACCTACCGAAGCCACTGACCCGTCACCCATGCGGCCGCAGCCGAAACGGCGACGAGGTGTGCTCCTGCGACACTCCGGACATCCTGGACGCCGAGGAGCTGCGTGGGTTCTGGATACGCTGGAAGCCGAAACATGGCCGTCTGCTGGTGGGCCGCGACGGCGAGCGGTTTCCGTTCCTGACGCATGTGGAGGACAGTCTGCTGGAGATCACTCACTACGCAATTCGAATGGAGTCGGGTGGCAGCGGCGGCTGGAACTTCCCCGACGAGGACGAGTTCAGCACGTCGTCCTCGTCGTCCAGCGACGACGACTGGGATAACGACGCCAAAGAAAAATCAGGTCAGCCGGTGGACGATATGACCGCGACGGTAAACCACCATGTGATGTCCATTGTGCGGATTGAAGGACCATACATGATAAGATGAGAACTTCTCGTACAGATCAAAGACGAGAATGATGCTCACAACATAGCTATGGCCGTTTCTCACCGAGCTGGATCACTGCTTGTTTACGAAACTGGTTCAATCCCGGCTAGAAGGACTAAAGCACTGCGGATAGGTTGTTTCAAATGCACGGAGATGTACACAAAATATCAATATATATATATATATATATATATGCATGTAGAACATACGTAGATCCTTTCCTTATCTAATTAAATGATAGCAAATATACAATGTATTCCAGCAATCTGAAAGTGCAAGTGTTCTTGGAGGTAAATTGAAGACTCGAACATGGGGAGGGGGAGAGAGTGATTCTTAGAGGCGTGTCGGACCATAACGGTCATTTGCACCTCCTTTAAAGCGAGTGTGTTTTGCAAGCAAAGCTAAGGCTAAGTTAAATATATTTACGTTAAGGGAGTTTTGCGTTATTGTGTGTGTGTGACGGTTTAGATGCTGGGTGGAGGACATCTCCCGGATGTCTAAATGGTTTTTATTTTATGTTACTCCTCCACAAGATAATTTGTAGCTCTGGTGGGAAGGGGGAATTTGAGAGTGACTTGGAAGTTCATTTTGCCAGGGTGCCGGCATTAGTCTACTCTTGTCGAAGTGCACCGAGGGATCTTTACCGTGCGAACAAGGAGGTAATTGTCCACACCGCCTATCACGCCGGCCGCCGTCTGTTCGTTGTTAATGGTGTTAGTCTAAGCATGCCATGCAGGGTTGTCAGTGGGATTAGTACATTACTTGTCAATTCGGCTCATCTACGTCCGCTGTACCTCTGGGTATCCGTTTTACGTTATGAATTACAAGGTAATTCGGCTCATCTACGTCCGATTACTCCTCTGGATAGTCGCTTTACGTGATGTTAGTTTTCCTTTTGTTTTTATAAAGCAAATCTGCTCATCTACGCCCGACGGCACCGCTAGGTGGATCATTTATTTCCTATGGATCATTTTTTTATTTCATTCAATTCCAATTAAATGATTCCAATTATGAATCATTTATTCCTGATGGGAACGCAAATCGACTTACGTATGTTCGATGTCATTCACGGATGGCCATTGAAGTCTTTCCTACTAGTGTATCGCGGGCATGCATTGCGTGTTGAAGTATGACTTCCTTCTGTCGGTGATACCGAGTTCCATGTTCCATGTCACTACCGTTGGTTTGATGTTGTGGGTGTAGTTGGATTTGTGTTGTGCATAGTTGCGTTGTGTCCATGTGTCCTGGTGATGCTGACGTATGAGGCGTTGTAGGAGTGCTTTGCAATCGTCTACCGAATATTCCATACTGGGGTAAGTGTTCAATACTAAGACTCGCTTTGCGAGCCGATCTGCTTCTTCATTACCTGGGAAGTTGGCGTGGTCCGGTATCCAGAGGAAGGAAAAGTTATTGTTTACTTTATCGGCCACGATTTGTTCGATTCTGTCAATGACTGGATGTGGACTGTCGTGGGTATTGCAATTTGACTGAAGGACGGACTTGGGATCTGAGCAAATTGCTATGATTTAGCTTTATGTTTCATGAGAATGGAGATAGCGGCAGAATTTCCAATGCTTCAGCGGAATAGATGGAAAAATTATCCGGTAGACGCGTGGAAAGCCTAAGGCCTGGTCCAGTGGTGCCGATGCCTATCTTGACCTCGTGTTTCGACCCATCCGTGAATACGAGTGTTTTGTGATTGCTGTCATCGGCGAATTTGTGGAGGGTGTCAATAATTTCCGCCGATGTAATGCTCGATTTCTTTTCCGAGAGCAAGTACTGGACATTTTGTTGAGTGAGTGTTCAGAATGACTCAGTGGGCGGTCGAGCTGCAGTGGTTGGCATTGTGGGGTTAGGATCTGAGAGAGGCGTGGCAATTTGAACACTATATGGTGGAAGTTTACGCCCAAATCAGCTCTTGTCGTATCTGTCGGGCGTAAAGCATCACTGTGCAAGATTATTTTTAAAAATTGATTTGATTTTAATGTGGTAGCCGCACAGCTGTTGTGTCCTCCTGAAGTGGAGTGGAGAGGTGTTTGGACCCACTAGAAGACTGGCTATCGAAGTGGCGCTGAGGGCTCCTGTGGCTGCTCTGATGCAGTTGTTTTGAATGGTTTTTAATGTTTTGCTCTAGTTTTCTGAAATACTGGCAAAGATGATGCTGTATTCTAGGATTGGTCGTATGATTGATTTGCAGAGTCGTAGCGGTGCTTTCCTGCCACCGCCCCAGTGCTGCCTGGAAGTGCACATAATACGTTGACTCGCTTCGCGGATATCTTCGAGATGGAATTGGTGTGTGTGTGTGTGTGTGTGTGTGTGTGTTTGTGTGTGTGTATGCATGTGTGTGTATTTCAACGGAACATTAAGGGTGTGGGTGTTGGCTCACCCCCTGTTATGGGGGTGAAGCTTGTCTTTTTCACGTTCATCTCAGATAGCCATACGTGCTTACCGTTAGCGCAATATATATGCTTATCCCCAAGAAATTCCTTCATCTAGTGGGAGAATGCGAGCTTGGTATGTAACTATTTAGCAAGTATCGTTGGAAAAGTTATAAATAGACAACCCTGGAACATGTAAGACATGCTTCTAGGCAAACTACAGCCACATGTTTTCAGCTAACGTTTTGACACTATCCTTAAAAATAACATCAAATAACACACATGCGTGTCCCTGTGTGCGTGTATGTATGTGCGTGCGCGCGTGTGTGTGTGTGTGCGTGTGTGTGTGTGTGTGTGTGTGTGTGTGTGTATGTATGTGTGTGTGTGTGTGCGCGTGTATGCATGTGTGTGTATTTCAACGGCACATTAATGGTGTAGGCGTTGGCTCACCCCCTGTTATGGGGGTCAAGCCTGTCTGTTTTACCTCCATCTCAGATAGCCATATGTGCTTACCGTTAGCGCAGTGCCAATATATACTTACCCCCCCCCCCAATTCCTTCATCTGGTGGGAGAATGCAAACCTGATATATAACTATCTAGAAAGCATCGTTGAACAAGTTATAAATAAACAACTCAGGAACATATAAAAGGCATTTGTAAACAACTACATCCATATGTTTTCAGCCCACATTTTGACACCGTCCTTTAAAATAAAATCAACTGACAAACATCACCAGCACAACTAAGCACTCGGACCGGTAAGCGTGAACATGCTCATGGTCACGTGACAACGAAAAACAACAGATGGAGTGAAACCCGTGGAGTAGGAACCATGAGACGATAGAAGCACAGCGACATTATTTACAATAATCGGAGCGATTCCACGGTGTGCAGAAAATCAGCGCCAGGGTGGGGGGGGCTTCTATCGCTACTAATCTGCGATTGTACCAACTGTACATGCCAACGGGAAAACAATCTGCTAAAAATTAACACTCTTCTCCATCGCGACGCTTCTGACGCTTTCCTTTGGGACTTTAGTTGGTCCTCACAAAGGTTTTGGGCGCCATTCTATTACGGTAATTATCCATCGCGCTCTGCGTAGGTAACTAAAACATTGGAGAACCGACCTAGCGCGGATCAACGCGATGCTCCCTGAAGCATCAGCTGCATGTTCTCCCGGTCTCCTCACACGATGCCCCTTTCTGATCACCATGCACAGCGCTCCTACACCTTTCTGTTCACCATGCACAGCGCTCCTACACCTTTCTGATCACCATGCACAGCGCTCCTACACCTTTCTGTTCACCATGCACAGCGCTCCTACACCTTTCTGTTCACCATGCACAGCGCTCCTACAATTCCAACCTCCCAACGTCCCGTCCTTGACCAAATCCTCTATGTTCTTCCTAATCGTAGCCGAAGAAGTGATTGACTTGCCGATGTGTCTGGTAAGTTCCCCGGACAGACGAGAGATCAAAGGAATTATGTGATTACGACTAGTTCTCTGTGATGCTTAGCTTTCGCTGCTGAATACATAATAAAAGAAAACATAAAGTCTACGATCCCAAAAAGCAGCCGCAAAGAATTTAAAATGTCGGTGCGAGTTTATGTTGTGTCAATTTTCAACCTGGAGGACTTCAGAAGTGCCCTATCAAGCTCCCTCAGTTCAAACAAAATAACAACATCCGATGTTATGCGAGACCTGTGCACTAACACAAATGAAAGGAAAATCTGCCTTCATCCATCGGCTTACCATTTAATGGACACCATGTGGATCACTGTCTCCAAAAGTCATGGAATCAATGTCTGACGCTAATATATGTCAGCAAAAGGGCATCCGTGCTACTCCTTATGATGTTCCCCTGATTTTTTTTGCACACTTTACGTATGCATATCTGTGTGCCAATACTGCAACATTTACTGCTCAAGAGGCCTTTTTACTTCAAGGCGATGTGTCTTCCCAAGCATTCCAAGTAAAATTGCAGTAGGTGACAGGTTTCAATTAGAAAATGAAGCATGCACTCGGAGGATACCACAAGAAGTGACCAATACAAATCAGATGGGGAACTAAACTTCCCGAAATTTAAACCACTGCACGGACATCAATGTGGCTGGTTGATGTAATTATGAGAGCAGTTTATACTAGGATTATTAATAAATGAACCCATTTAACGTCCGACATCCCCAGATATATTTTTGATACCTTGATCTTTCATTATCATTATTGACAAATCAAGATTCTGACAATTACACATAAAAAGTCATTACATACCGATACTTCTCAAAATCCAGCAGACAAAGATTCGAAAATTTTTGTCACGCTCTATAATTAAACTGGACCCACTGGCACTATATATTTACATCTATATATATATATATATATGTATATATATATATGTATATATATACAATATAGCTTGTCTGTATGTATACGACTGGACTGACCCGAGATCTCCCTCCATCTCAGAGCCACGTTTCCGGAACCCGGCACGCTGGAAGTGGGCTCGGGACGGCCACGTACCTGACCATGGCGTTCGCTCCGGCGAGGGCAACGAAGGTATCGAGTACGTCGGTCGGGCTTACCACGAAGGCGCGCTCTGCATCGGTCGCATTGTGCACGACCACAAGACCTGCTACATCCCCTACTACGGAGAGGAGGTGGCCATCGACACTTACCAGGTGGGTAGTCGGTCCGCCACTGGACGGCAGGCCCCGGCGTCTTCAGCACTTCTGAACAGGGCCGTGTCCCCAGGATGAAATCTCCTCTCCAGTATTTCCAGTCTGACCATGGCAACCCATCTGGACACTGGTCTGGTTGGCAGGTTGGGGCTGCAACATGCATGTATGCCCAGGTATTGGTCAGAGTCAATGTATGTCAATGCAGAATCAACATAGAGTACTCGACGTCATCCCAGGCCATCATAGTTATCCATATTTCACTAGAAATTTTGGGTGGGAAGCTTTAATCAGACTGTATTTGACCCGTCACGAATGAACAAAAACATCACTACGATATGACGAGAGGTAATTACGATATGACGAGAAGTAATAAAAAAAGACGAGAAGAGCAAGCGCAACATGATCTTCTATAGATAACCATATGTCGAATATTTCGAATAGGTATTTATCAAAGTCATGTATGACGATTGAAATTTGATCTGAATATGGTATGCCATATAAACCATGAGTATGAAGTTCATTTTGAGACAAAATTATGACAGGTGACCTTGACCTCTCATCACCACCATAGGTGAAACATAAATGACAAGCCTGACAAAGTTATTATTTACGCTTTGCGTCTGAATATTATAGTATCGCCATCTACGACTCCACTATTCGCCGTTCAACCTGCCGCTAGATGGCAGTACAAAAATGTAAAGATGGCGGCTCCGTGAAGGATAAACAATACGCGTACCGTATTGCGTGATACTGCCAGAGCTTGCTTCAGAGTAACACAGATAGATTCTACCATACCGAAAGTATCAATTGTGCAAATATCAGAGTATATCGGCGATAAAAGGCGTGGTGCCATCGAGGGCGAAGCTGTACTAGATGCAGGACACATTATTTCTTGTGGTACGATTGGGAAAGTACCAGGCAAGGTTGTGGTGGAGGCACTGCATACAATCCATTCACCTACGCGATAAGCCCCATGAGCTGCATGCTGTGGTGGAGTGTGGGAGATTCTGGGTTTAGTGCTCATGCAAGGGTGGCCTCTCAGAAAGCTGCAAGCATTCTGATGGTACCAAATATACAGGAGCCTGTCAATTCAAATCAACCAATTCAATTAAACAGTCCAGATGTTTTCTGAAATATGTTTTGAATGAAATTTAGTTTGGATACAAGATAAAGCCATCACATATTTTTTCCCACCATAAAGCAAAGGAGATTAGGCTAGGTTTTGGTACTTCTATTTTAATTTTGACGTTTTTAGAAATGTTTTGAATTGTTTTTAAATATTTCATTTAAATTTGTATCACAAATGCTAGACTAGTACAAGTTTTAAAAAGGTAAATTTGTGCTTTAATGGGTTTTATACATTCTTGGACTTTCTTTTTCCAATGCAATGTTTTTGGATGTGTTCAACATGATTTGACCACCAATTTCCTATGTAAATGCTTACTTTTCAGCTTACAGGCAAAATATCACCAAAAAAGGACTTCGAATTAGGTAGCATAGCATAAAAAATAATTTAAGAAAATAATAAATAATGCAATGTAATCTAAACCAACCTAGGCTAGCTTAACGTTCCAATACAAGGAACAAAAAATGAAAAAATGGAAAAATATTACACTTTTTTCACGTTTTTTTCCCAAATTCAAAACCAAACATAACCTAGCCAAACATGCTTTTTTAAGAAAGAAATTGACTTTTTTTTTAATTTCCATCAAAACAAATTTGCACTCATTAAAAACCTGACCTAGCCTAACCTAACCAACAATATCCTCTGTGTCTGCTTTATGGATGCAAATGTTTGGAAAACTGGTCTTGTTAATACCATGAAGCACACTAATACGTTTAAAAAGCCATTATGCCTTTTTTCGGTATATATTCTTCCACCACCCCTTCCGGATATAATTTCCCTTACCAACTGAAAAGTATGCATTTGAACCAGAAATGAGTGGTCACATCATCTTAGTCATTTTAAGAAGTTTGCTCTTACAATTTTTCTTTAAATGCCCCATCTGAGTTAAAATACAAATACTTGAAATATTTGGTCACACTTCTGTCTTCCCTTAACACGCGCCCTGGAGGGCCTCTGAAAATTACGCGCACTGGAGGGGGGATTCCGCCCCGCCCCCCCCTAAGATCTCGGCTCCTATTAAAGCTGGAGCAACTAAATTCTCAGGGTAGATGGGCACGGTAGGGAACTCTATTGTGTGCAAATTTCATGGCCTTATGTCAATATCTTCAAGGTCAAATGAGGTCACACATGTCAAAATTTTCTTGGTTTGCGTGGCATGGATTGTCATTGTTATGGATCGTTATGATTGTGTTTAAATGCTCCAAAATTGGCATCAATGATGTTTTGGACATGTTAATGATGCAATACAGATGCTAGACCAGGCATTTGACCTCAGGTCACCCACATAGCATCAGTTTATCAGGTCAGTTACCTGTTCCAGTTACCGGAACCGGGTCGCCCGCCCGACTGCTCCGTCGGGCGGCTCGGCGCCATCGGCTTCGCAAAGAAAGGAGTGAAATACATGAATAGAGTATGGAAACGCTTAGGTACACAATGACAAACAGTAGTTTTCAGGATGTGTAGGGAGTAACATGCAAAGTGACATCAATCGCATGACAATCATTTGCATTTATGACAACATTACAGATGACCAAGTTTGGTTCCATTAACCTGTCATGAACTTGGCCTTACTTGACCTCGGTGACCTAACATAACATTAAATTATATAGCATAACAATATACATGTAGCAAGTCGTTAGTGTTGCCAAGAACACTACCCTTTTGTCAATATACGGGAAGCGCATCAGCGCCGATTTTTGTGGTCTGGCCCTGCGAAATGTTTTGACTTTAACGGCCTCTAACTCGTAAAATGTTCAGCCGATGTCCATTTTTCTTACTTTAAACGATGTGCCTGTCATTTCTAAGCAGGTACGCAGAAAATGGCGTATATCTACCGGTAAAATCTGGAGTTATGTACGAAAAACTGGACGGGTGGGCGGATTTCGCCCCCCCCCCTCTCCAGTGCGCGTGCTAAAAGGAGCTTGATAAGTGCATACAAATTCTGATGGTGGATACCAGTGTTGTATGACCAGTGGGAGGTCCATTAAAAAATTGCTGTTGTATGTCATTGATTCTTTTGGTTGGTGTTGTGCTAGCAATACCAAAAGTACATGAGTCTCCAGCCCAATCATCATGGGTTAGGTTATAAATGTACCTTTTCAAGTTTATCACAGGTGTTCTCCTGCAGAGCAGCTTCAGCATTGGGCTGGCTAATTGAAACCTACCTTCCAGCCCGACTGCAAATTATGGAAGACAGCTTCTGAAAATATCCCTGATTGGGTTGGGTGCCCCACCCAGAGATATATTTTTTTAATCAATAATACAATAGAAACTTCAATGATTTTGCACTCCCTTATTCTTGTGCTGCACATCTTGTGTAAGTAGTTCCTAATCACAAGTGTTGTCAATAAAAAAAACATGCAACAAAGTTGCATGTGCATTCACTGGTGGTGTATTGTGAAAATTACATTGCTATTTACCCTGCGTTTTGAACTGAATTTCACCCTTATGTGGTTTAACACTGCTCATTTTCCACTGACAACTTAGGCAGAGAAGTATGGGAATCTGGATGAGATGTCAGTGATGCAGAGTGGACAGGTACTTTTGCAAATTGGAGTGTAATGAAGCATCAGTCAGCAGTGTGCAAATATATTGCATGGATGTCACTCTGGCTTGTTTGCATCCTTGTTTCCAAGCTGTTTTTGGTAGCACGCCAGATTTGTCCACTTTTATCCCACACACAGTAGTTCAACGTATCTGCCGATAGGTGCCAACTCTTTCCCCTTGAACGGTGAATTGTGTGTTGAAATAAATTTGCTCGGAGACGTGATTTCGTAAAATTATCTGTTTTCACTTGGCCTGATTTTTGTGACGTTCACGGTGTGACTTTAGCAATGTGACGTCAAGCGTTACAACAACATGTAAAATTATGCACCAGCGAGACTCGCAAGATCCACGGATATCGATTGCGTTCCTAATTTGACCACGTTATTGGATGCCGAGAAAAGTTGAGTTAAAACAACTTATCATCCATTTTATCGAGCAATGACGCATCAATAATCCCAAAGTCAACATTTCCTTTTCACCCCCGAACGCGCATGGTACAGGGATCTTGGCCTCAATTTGAATCGGTTCGATTCATCAATTGGCTACCGAAATATATGGAGGGAGATGTTTTGCGCCACTTGGTTCCATGCCACGTCAGGAAATGCGCTACATATCGCAGCTGGAACTGGTCAGTGGTCGTAGAATAGCCACACAGTTCTTATATCGCAGCTGGAACTGGTCAGTGGTCGTAGAATAGCCACACAGTTCCTAATAATACCGTCGGTCCATGCCACGTCAGGAAACGCACTACATATCGCAGCTGGAACTGGTCAGTGGTCGTAGAATAGCCACACAGTTCCTAATAATACCGTCGGTCCATGCCACGTCAGGAAACGCACTACATATCGCAGCTGGAACTGGTCAGTGGCCGTAGAATAGCCACACAGTTCCTAATGATACCGCAGTCCGGCATGACTTCGACACCAAGTTAGTGAATAAGCTTCAATCAGCACGAGCAACCAGAGCTTATCATACTCCGTTCATACCAAACCAAACACAAACTATTATGCATTTAGAGACTTTTCTTGGATATAAATTGAATGGAATTCTGCATACTTTGCAGTCAATCATGTCACCTTCCCCGAAATGACAGCTAGTTAGTCAAGTCTATCTAGTCTAGTCACACCTGACTGCTGTTGTTGACAGGCGCTGGTGACACCTGTTCACACCTGACTGCTGTTGTTGACAGGCGCTGGTGACACCTGTTCACATCTGATTGCTGTTGTTGACAGGCGCTGGTGACACCTGTTCACATATGACTGCTGTTGTTGACAGACGCTGGTGACACCTGTTCACATCTGACTGCTGTTGTTGACAGGCGCTGGTGACACCTGTTCACGTCTGACTGCTGTTATTGACAGGCGCTGGTGACACCTGTTCACATCTGACTGCTGTTGTTGACAGGCGCTGGTGACACCTGTTCACATCTGACTGCTGTTGTTGACAGGCGCTGGTGACACCTGTTCACATCTGACTGCTGTTGTTGACAGGCGCTGGTGACACCTGTTCACATCTGACTGCTGTTGTTGACAGGCGCTGGTGACACCTGTTCACATCTGACTGCTGTTATTGACAGGCGCTGGTGACACCTGTTCACATATGACTGCTGTTGTTGACAGACGCTGGTGACACCATGTTCACATCTGACTGCTGTTGTTGACAGGCGCTGGTGACACCTGTTCACGTCTGACTGCTGTTATTGACAGGCGCTGGTGACACCTGTTCACATCTGACTGCTGTTGTTGACAGGCGCTGGTGACACCTGTTCACATCTGACTGCTGTTGTTGACAGGCGCTGGTGACACCTGTTCACGTCTGACTGCTGTTATTGACAGGCGCTGGTGACACCTGTTCACATCTGACTGCTGTTGTTGACAGGCGCTGGTGACACCTGTTCACATCTGACTGCTGTTGTTGACAGGCGCTGGTGACACCTGTTCACATCTGACTGCTGTTGTTGACAGGGCGCTGGTGACACCTGTTCACATCTGACTGCTGTTATTGATAGGCGCTGGTGACACCTGTTCACATATGACTGCTGTTGTTGACAGGCGCTGGTGACACCTGTTCACATCTGACTGCTGTTGTTGACAGGCGCTGGTGACACCTGTTCACATCTGACTGCTGTTGTTGACAGGCGCTGGTGACACCTGTTCACATCTGACTGCTGTTGTTGACAGGCGCTGGTGACACCTGTTCACATATGACTGCTGTTGTTGACAGACGCTGGTGACACCTGTTCACATCTGACTGCTGTTGTTGACAGGCGCTGGTGACACCTGTTCACATCTGACTGCTGTTGTTAACAGGCGCTGGTGACACCTGTTCACATCTGACTGCTGTTGTTGACAGGCGCTGGTGACACCTGTTCACACATGACTGCTGTTGTTAACAGGCGCTGGTGACACCTGTTCACATCTGACTGCTGTTGTTGACAGGCGCTGGTGAAGACCAATGAACGTCTGGAGTGGGTGGACGCCAGCAACGGCGAAATACCGCGCGGGGCTCTCCAGGGCGGCTACAACAAGGATGGTGACGCGCTGTTCGTCGCACGTGCCGAGCACGAGGGCAACTGGTGCTGTGGTCACGTGAGTTCAGTAGCACAAGGGCAACTGGTGCTGTGGTCACGTGAGTTCAGTAGCACGAGCGGCAACTGGTGCTGTGGTCACGTGAGTTCAGTAGCACAAGGGCAACTGGTACTGGTTGTTGCGACACTGAGACTGAAATATGGCGTAAGGTTGGGGATGTTGGCTGTAAGCTGAGGACTGAGGACTGAAGACTGACTGAGGACCCCGCCACTACTGCTGCAGGAGATCAAGCAGTGGCCACATATAGACACACTACTAACACAAGAGTTGGACAATCATAATAGCGTCTTTGATAAGTAAACCGGAGAAAGCGGACCAGGAATTTGCAGAGGTCAAACGATTCCTACTTGGATTCTTTCCAAAGTCTGACATAATTCGTAATCGCTTAGTAGCATAGGTCACTGCCTACCGCCACGGGTGTCATTTTGTATATGATAAGGGGGGATACTTGCACCTCAATCAGTGATTTGGCCCCCGCAACCATTGATTTGGCTTCTTCAATCATCGATCCCCCAATCAGACTGAAGCTGAACCATCGGGCCTATGGGCGCACACCAGATACAAATTGTTTCGTAGCAGCCTTGGCCATCAATAAGGTCATTTGTCCCATCAACCAACTTCATAAAGCGACACCCATGCCTACTGCCTTTCGCTGCTTGCGCTAGGTTTCTTGATATTATAGCATGGTATAACATGGAGATTTGAATGGGGCATCGTTCATTATCAAGTCCAGTACCTACTGCACGACTGATACCTAATCCACCTACCACCCGACAGCCACCGAGTAACTGAAACTTGTCTCAAATTTGCAGCTGAATCCTGACCTGGACTCCATCTACATTCCGTACGGCGGCGGGGAGCACCAGTACCACCAGTACCAGGTGCTGTGCGCTAGCACCATTAACCTGCGCTGAACAAGCCGCCAAGATCATCCAGGATCAAGGTCAAGGTCACGCCGACCTGGGCCCACCGGGCGAGAGGAGGAGTGGCTGGCGCGGGGCCCTGAAGTGGACGGGCCATTTGTGGCATTGGTGACGGCTGGCTGACCCTGTTGGATCCTGTTTCAGATTATAATGAAGGAATGAAATGTGCATCGGCGGTGTTTGTCGCACTTATAAAATGCGAGGTACTCGGAGGAGGGTCAGCAGCCACGTGGACACGTGTCGAGTGTGGGGATGCTACTGCTGGGGTCTGCACGTGACAAGTGGTAAGATCTGCTCAGGGGCGCCAAATACCGAGCAGGGCCACATCAGGTGGTTACCTGATGCTCAGCTCAGGATAAATGGTCCACGCTTAGGTTAAGTATTGGCTGTAACTGACAATGCAATAGTGATGGTGGTGAGCGGCTGACACGCTATTGCATCATCTCGTCAGCCTAGCGAATAGCGCGTTTGACAAGCGTGTTTGGACGGTTATAATTAACCCTCACCGCGCCGCAGGGTTTCCTACACCTTATAATGCAGAGTGAGGAGGAGGTGGGGGTGGGGGGATTTTATCCACACTTAACATTTGTTCTAAACTAGATTGAGAGATACGATCAGCGATATTATGAAGTTCCATCCTTGAACTTTCAGAGTTACTTAAAACATTTTTATCTATGCCTTTTATTCGACCTCCAAGATCACGTCAGGCAGGTCAATATCAGGATACAGATGAGCGCCTGGTCTCCGCCGTAATTTTAAAACTCAAATCGTGAAGCAAACGCGATTCCTTGATTCAACATCAGTTATATGCTAACTTGAGACTTATTCTTACACACATTGCAAAGGTCAAGGTCACCGATCAGGCCAAGGTCAAGTACCTTAAAATATGTGGTGAAACATTCAAGCTGACAATTTCCGAAACAGGCTGTGCTTAGGGAAAGCTAACGATTGTCACCGAAGCTATGCCAATGCTTCACCCCTTCTGCTATGATTCTAAAGAAAAACCCAGTTTTTGGGAAAAGTCCAAAATTCCTAATTTAAATACAAATCAACATCGAACCCAAATTGGTATCACCACGACGGAAGGCGGCCCTGGTGCACCTGGCTTTATAGTTCATATCTCTCAAGCTATGTGGGTCGACCATGTGTTGGTCTCCTGGCATGCGAAGCTGCTCCTCAATATCGGTGTACCAGCATGACACTATGAGAGAGTAGGTGGCGATGTCTGCCTGTAGCTGCTCCTCAATATCGGTGTACCAGCATGACACTATGAGAGAGTAGGTGGCGATGTCTGCCTGTAGCTGCTCCTCAATATCGGTGTAACAGCATGACACTATGAGAGAGTAGGTGGCGATGTCTGCCTGTAGCTGCTCCTCAATATCGGTGTACCAGCATGACACTATGAGAGAGTAGGTGGCGATGTCTGCCTGTAGCTGCTCCTCAATATCGGTGTACCAGCATGACACTATGAGAGAGTAGGTGGCGATGTCTGCCTGTAGCTGCTCCTCAATATCGGTGTAACAGCATGACACTATGAGAGAGTAGGTGGCGATGTCTGCCTGTAGCTGCTCCTCACTATCGGTGTAACAGCATGACACTATGAGAGAGTAGGTGGCGATGTCTGCCTGTAGCTGCTCCTCAATATCGGTGTAACAGCATGACACTATAAGAGTAGGTGGCGATGTCTGCCTGTAGCTGCTCCTCACTATCGGTGTAACAGCATGACACTATGAGAGAGTAGGTGGCGATGTCTGCCTGTAGCTGCTCCTCAATATCGGTGTAACAGCATGACACTATGAGAGAGTAGGTGGCGATGTCTGCCTGTAGCTGCTCCTCAATATCGGTGTACCAGCATGACACTATGAGAAAGATGTAGGTGGCGATGTCTGCCTGCAGCTGCTCCTCAATATCGGTGTACCAGCATGACACTATGAGAGAGTAGGTGACGATGTCTGCCTGTAGCTGCTCCTCAATATCGGTGTAACAGCATGACACTATTAGAGAGTAGGTGGCGATGTCTGCCTGTAGCTGCTCCTCAATATCGGTACAGTCTCGATGGATCTGATGAGCTGATGTAGATGTTATTGGATAAACGCAACCAATGGTAGTTGTTTTCTCCTTATTTAGCTTGACTCTAGTTAGCCTGATCATGCATGGGATGAACACGCTGGAACGGTTATTTTGGCGACCGTAATATTTCTACGGACGTAGATGGCTACCCATTGCCGAAATGTTGCAGCCGGTCTGTCTGTCGTCTGTCGTGTCAGCCGGTTGCTGCGTCTGTCTGTCACCGGCCTGTTTCGGTCCGATGTCTGTCAGCCGGTCTGTCTGTCGTCTGTCTGTCAGCCGGTCTGTCTGTCGTCTGTCTGTCAGCCGGTCTGTCTGTCGTCTGTCTGTCAGCTCCGGTCTGTCTGTCGTCTGTCTGTCAGCCGGTCTGTCTGTCGTCTGTCTGTCAGCCGGTCTGTCTGTCGCTGTCTGTCAGCCGGTCTGTCTGTCGTCTGTCTGTCAGCCGGTCTGTCTGTCGTCTGTCTGTCAGCCGGTCTGTCTGTCGTCTGTCTGTCAGCCGGTCTGTCTGTCGTCTGTCTGTCAGCCGGTCTGTCTGTCGTCTGTCTGTCAGCCGGTCTGTCTGTCGTCTGTCTGTCAGCCGGTCTGTCTGTCGTCTGTCTGTCAGCCGGTCTGTCTGTCGTCTGTCTGTCAGCCGGTCTGTCTGTCGTCTGTCTGTCAGCCGGTCTGTCTGTCGTCTGTCTGTCAGCCGGTCTGTCTGTCGCTGTCTGTAGCCGGTCTGTCTGTCGTCTGTCTGTCAGCCGGTCTGTCTGTCGTCTGTCTGTCAGCCGGTCTGTCTGTCGTCTGTCTGTCAGCCGGTCTGTCTGTCGTCTGTCTGTCAGCCGGTCTGTCTGTCGTCTGTCTGTCAGCCGGTCTGTCTGTCGCGGTGGAAGGTCGGGTCACCAGGCCACTCCACCGGCCAGTTTCGGTGCCGAAATGTTGCAGCCGGTCTGTCTGTCGCGGTGGAAGGTCGGGTCCCAGGCCACTCCACCGGCCAGTTTCGGTGCCGAAATGTTGCAGCCGGTCTGTCTGTCGCGGTGGAAGGTCGGGTCACCAGGCCACTTCACCGGCCAGTTTCGGCGAAACACCGATGCTAGCTGCGATAAATAAGGTGGCGGAAGGTCCTACAGGGCAAAGGGTTGAAAGGTTGAGGGTTGACACTGACATGCATTTGCCCGATCGAGCTCACCCCTCATCTTATTTTGGTTGCATTATCTCCGCATCCGGAAAACTTGCATTTGAACTGGAATGATGTGCCATGCGCACTAACGCCATTCGCATTGTGTCACTGGAGACCAGCTATGGCATCCCAGTATTTCTTCAATATCTGGTCTCAGTTGGAACGACTTATTACTGGGTGGGAAACCTGCAATGCGCCACGGCACATAAAACATGCCGGCATTTCGTTGAATACCCTTATTTATAACCTGCAACACAGGGTGAGGTAGTAAATCACAATGAGTGGTGCAGTAAATCAAACCATAACAGGCTCTTAGGAGCATGCTTATCGCTGTCAAGGTTGGCATATTTCTCACTAGGCTAAACATTATAACATGGATTGAGTAAGCTTATTTGAGCAGCGTAGGACGTTAAGATAATTTTTAGGTCTCACCTTTCTCGTCCAGCTGGTGCTAATTTAGCGACAGGTGTGGCAGTTAGGTGATGAAACACATTAATTACTTCACATGGGTATGACACGATCTCGGTTATGAGCCGTACACTGATTGCTATCGGCCACGTACTTCGTGAGGAACTAGCCATTAAGCTATTTTCCGGCTGGTGCGTCTGGTTGGTTGTCTGATGGAGGTGATGTCTTCAGTTGGTATACCGGATGCAGCTCGACCTTGGGTCTTCGTCAGTTGGCATACTGGATGGGGTATGAGTGCACGAGTATGGAGGGTTTTCGTCAGTTGACACACTGGAGGATGGGGTCTGAATATGATTGAGGATCTTCGTCAGTTGGCACTCTGGATGGGGTCTGAATATGGAGGGTTTTCGTTAGTTGACACATTTCATGGGTCTGAATAGGCAGGATCTTCCTCAGTTGGCACTCTGGATGGGTCTGAATATGGAGGATTTTCGTTAGTTAACACATTTCATGGGTCTGAATAGGGAGGATCTTCCTCAGTTGACACCCTGAATGAGGTCCGGGTGTGGAGGATCTTCGTTAGATGGTACACTGGGTGGGGTCCGAGTGTGGAGGATCTTCGTTAGATGGTACACTGGGTGGGGTCTGAGTATGAAGGGTCTCCGTTAGTTGGCACACTGAATTGGGTCTGAGTAGGGAGGGTCTTTATCAGGTGGTACACTGGATGGGTTTTAGTATGGAGGTTCTTCATCAGATGGCACACTCGATGGGTTTGAGTAGGGAGGGTTTTCGTCACTCGAGCCAACTGAGCTTTACAAACAATGATGCTCCGCCGTTATGTCGAACCCAGCAATCGGACGGAAATGCTGACTCAGTCACAGTCCCTTCACAGTCACAGTCCCTTCACAGTCACAGTCACAGTCCCTTCACAGTCACAGTCCCTTCACAGTCACAGTCCCCTCCAAGTCACAGTCACAGTCCCTTCACAGTCACAGTCACAGTCCCCTCCAAGTCACAGTCACAGTCCCTTCACAGTCACAGTCACAGTCCCTTCACAGTCACAGTCACAGTCCCCTCCAAGTCACAGTCACAGTCCCTTCACAGTCACAGTCACAGTCCCTTCACAGTCACAGTCCCCTCCAAGTCACAGTCACAGTCACAGTCCCTTCACAGTCACAGTCACAGTCCCCTCCAAGTCACAGTCCCCAGTCAAGTCAGTCCCTTCACAGTCACAGTCACAGTCCCTTCACAGTCACAGTCACAGTCCCCTCCAAGTCACAGTCACAGTCACAGTCCCTTCACAGTCACAGTCACAGTCCATTCACAGTCACAGTCCCCTCCAAGTCACAGTCACAGTCCCCTCCAAGTCACAGTCACAGTCCCCTCCAAGTCACAGTCGCAGTCCCCTCCAAGTCACAGTCACAGTCCCCTCCAAGTCACAGTCACAGTCCCCTCCAAGTCACAGTCACAGTCCCCTCCAATTCACAGTCACAGTCCCCTCCAAGTCACAGTCACAGTCCCCTCCAAGTCACAGTCACAGTCCCCTCCAAGTCACAGTCACAGTCCCCTCCAAGTCACAGTCACAGTCCCTTCACAGTCACAGTCACAGTCCCCTCCAAGTCACAGTCACAGTCACAGTCCCTTCACAGTCACAGTCACAGTCCCTTCACAGTCACAGTCCCCTCCAAGTCACAGTCACAGTCCCGTCCAAGTCACAGTCCCCTCCAAGTCACAGTCCCAGTCCCCTCCAAGTCACAGTCGCAGTCCCCTCCAAGTCACAGTCACAGTCCCCTCCAAGTCACAGTCACAGTCCCCTCCAAGTCACAGTCACAGTCCCCTCCAAGTCACAGTCACAGTCCCCTCCAAGTCACAGTCACAGTCCCCTCCAAGTCACAGTCACAGTCCCCTCCAAGTCACAGTCACAGTCCCCTCCAAGTCACAGTCACAGTCCCATCCAAGCATCTTCCTGCTACTTTGCACTATGCAAAAACAGAACGTAAGCGACAAAACTGCTACAAAACTGGCCAGCTCTCGCCATTTGCCCAAGGCTTCGCCCGCTGTTTAACACGCGCCTGGAGGGCCTCTGAAAATTACGCGCACTGGAGGGGGGGGGGGCGGATTCCGCCCCTCCCCCCTAAGATCTCGGTCACATATGTCAACATTGCTTGTTTTGCGTGGCTTGGCTTGTCATTGTTATGGATCGCTATGATTGTGTTTAAATGCTCCAAAATTGGCATCAATGATGTTTTGGACAGTACTAATGATGCAATACAGATGCTAGGCCCGGAATTTGACCTCAGGTCACATGTATAGCAGCACTTCATCAGGTCAGTTACCTGTTCCAGTTACTGGAACCGGGCCGCCCGCCCGACTGCTCCGTCGGGCAGCTCGGCGCAGTCGGCTTCGCGAAGAAAGGAGTGAAGTACATGAATAAAGTATGGAAACGCTTAGGTACACAATGACAAACAGTTATAGTTTTCAGGATGTGTAGGGAGTAACATGCAAAGCGACATCAATCGCATGACAGTCATCTGCATTTATGACAGCATTCCAGTTGACCAAGTTTGGTTCCATTAACCTGTCATGAACTTGACCTGACTTGACCTCGGTGACCTAACATGACCTTGAAACTATATAGCATAACAATATACAGCAAACAAGTCGCTAGTGTTGCCAAGAACACTTCCCTTTTGCCAATATACGGGAAGCGCATCCGCGCCAATTCTTGTGGCCTGGCGCTACGAAATGCTTTGATTTTAACGGCCCCTAACCCGAAAAAATTTCGGCCTATTTCCGTTTTTTCTTACTTTAAACGACACGCCGGACATTTATAAGCAGGTACGCAAATAATGGCGTATATCTACTGGTAAAATCTGGAGTTATATCCGAAAAACCGGAGGGGTGGGCGGATTTCGCTTTCCCCCCTCCAGTGCGCGTGTTAACTAAGCTGACGTTTGAGTTTGCGATCGTTAGCCGAACGATACGGAATGGACACCCCGTTCTGTCACTAAGGTGTCATTTCATCATAAAATTGTCATTCATGAGATTACCATCCGTGTGTCATTCTGCCATAGCATCCGAAACTGCCTCTTTGTTGACGGGTCCGATGGCTTTGACACGTTCAGCGGTTGGAGAGATACGAGGCCGCGAGCGGATGGCCACGAGAAGAACGGACGGTGCCATTTAGCACCCCTGCAATAGGGCAAGCTCCGGGTGTGTACAGTCGACTGTATAGGAAGGTGAGGCACATGGCTGCGACTGACCGTGAGCGGCGAAAATGTCGTGCGTCTAGGCCGGAGACAGAGAAACCCCTCAACAACTGACAGTCAAACTGAAAAGCTACTTCGACAAGTGGGTCCAAATGAGCGGCAAGTACAGATTGCGCTAACAGCTTTGGAATATAATCATTAGAGACCAGTTTCAAAGCTTATGCTCAAGTGAGAAAGCTGGGCCTTGGGATATTCATGAGGGTCAGACGATTTTCCAGAGAACTTCGCTGAACACACCGATGGGTTTATGGAGGCCAGAAACCAAACATGAGTGGGTGGCATATCATCCGACACACCAGCAGCAAAAACTATAAGCAGCCAGAGCAGAACGACAACGCTCCCCTCAGGTCGGCTTCGGCTCGGCATGACAACGCTGCCCTCACGTCGGCTTCGGCTCGGCACGACATCGCTGCCTCAGGTCGGCTTCGGCTCGGCACGACATCGCTGCCTCAGGTCGGCTTCGGCTCGGCACGACATCGCTGCCTCAGGTCGGCTTCGGCTCGGCATGACATCGCTTCCTCAGGTCGGCTTCGACTCGGCATGACATCGCTGCCGTCAGGTCGGCTTCGGCTCGGCATGACAACGCTGGCCTCAGGTCGGCTTCGGCTCGGCACGACATCGCTTCCTCAGGTCGGCTTCGACTCGGCATGACATCGCTGCCCTCAGGTCGGCTTCGGCTCGGCATGACATCGCTTCCTCAGGTCGGCTTCGACTCGGTATGACATCGCTGCCCTCAGGTCGACTTCGGCTCGGTATGACAACGCTGCCCTCATGTCGGCTTCGGCTCGGCATTAACAATGACTATGGGATGCAAACACCTGAGGAGCGTTAACAATGACTATGGGATGCAAACACCTGAGGAGCGTTAACAATGACTATGGGATACAAACACCTGAGGAGCGTTAACAATGACTGTGGGATGCAAACACCTGCTTCATCTGCATGGAGAGCAACCACCGCGCGAGGAATCGTGCGGCGTAGCTGAGCTGTTCCAGATGTAACGTAGCTGAGCTGTTCCGGATGTAAGAACAGACTCAGTGAACTGTGCACAAAGGGCAGCGCTGCAACGGAACAGGCTGATACCGTCACCAGTGTGCACTTTGCAGGGGCAACGCCTCCTCGATCGCGTCAATAATAGCGTGATGGTGATGCAAACAGCCATGGCCACGGTGTGAACGTTCGTATTTTGCTGGCTACTGGGTCTAACCTGACCCGCATGTCGACACGTCTGGCCACAACACTGGGGTGTGAGCAGACGGACATAGTTTAAAATGTAATACTTCCTACTTAATGAAGTGAAGTGACAGGTGATCAGATACACGATATTGATTTCATTGATAGTGATGTTGTTTTCAATTATATCAGAAAAATAAAGCCAAACAAGGCAGCAGGACCTGATGGAATTTATGCTAGGGTATTGCGGGAAGCTGAAAAGGAACTGGCAATTCCACTTAGTATAATATTTTGTAGATCAGTTTCACAAAATGAAATTCCAACACATTGGAAAAGGGCAAATGTAGTTCCTATTTTCAAGAAAGGAGAAAGAGGGAAAGTTGAAAATTATAGGCCAGTAAGCCTCACATCCCTGGTCTGCAAGGTACTCGAATCAATTATCAAGGATAGAATGGTTAGTTTTCTGGAAGGAAACAGATTGATTCAAGATACTCAACGTGGGTTTAGAAAAGGGAGATCGTGTCTCACAAATCTCTTGGACTTTTTGAATTTTGCCACAGAACAATTTGATCAGGGAAATCAGGTTGATGTAGCATATCTTGACTTTAGTAAGGCCTTTGACAAGGTACTCCATAAACGGTTAATGATGCAGTTTCAGGTCCATGGCATTGCAGGTAGCATCCTAAAATGGATAGAGTTGTGGCTTTCAGATAGACAGCAGAGAGTAATGCTAAATGGTACAAAGTCATCATGGCAAAATGTTCTTAGTGGAGTCCCTCAGGAGTCGGTACTGGGGCCACTATTGTTCATTATATTTGTGAATAGCATTGAATGTGGCCTAAGCAGTAAGGTTTTGAAATTTGCGGATGATTTGAAGATCTTTAGGGCAATAACAGGGCACAATGAGCAGGTTTTGCTGCAGAACGTCTTAGACGAGCTTGCGAAGTGGTCCGAAAAATGGCAAATGAAGTTTAATTTTGATAAGTGCAAAGTCATGCATGTAGGTAGGCAGAATATGAAGGTGCCATACTTGATGGGTGGCCAAGTATTATCTGTGACTCAGCAGGAGAAGGACTTAGGTGTTATTTTGAACACAAAATTGGGGGCATCAGAACAGACCAAAGAAGCCAGGAAAAAGGCACTAGAATGCTTGGGGCAATACAGAGGAATGTGTCATACAAAAGTGAGGAGGTCATCAGGAAGCTTTACTGTGCATATGTCAGGCCACATTTAGAATACTGTGTCCAAGCTTGGTCCCCTAGTTATGAGAAAGATTGTTGGCTTTTAGAGAGAGTACAAAAGAGGGCAACACAAATGGTTAATGGTATAGGCAACCTGGCATATGAGGAAAGATTGAAGAAATTGAATATGTTTTCACTTAGATATAGAAGGCTGAGAGGAGATCTCATCGAGGTTTTTAAATTTGTTCATGGTCAGGAACAGGGATATCTCAGGGAAATGTTTTAATTTAACAGAAATGATGCAATTAGAGGTCATCAATTCAAAATTAAAGTTAATCACAGCAGGACAAGGTTAAGACAGTCTTTCTTCACCAACAGGGTAGTCGAACACTGGAACCAGCTGCCAGGAACCATTGTCAGTAGCAACACACTGAACATCTTTAAAAACGGCATAGACAATCATTATAAGAATAGGGGGCTTGTTTTTCGGTATTCCAGGGAGGGCTGATATATAGATTTGGTGGGCAACTGGTTCAGTGTCCAAAAGTGCAACCAAGAAGGGCCCTTGTGGCTCATAGTTGCACTGATCTTTTATGTCTTTTACGTCTTTTAAAATTTAACTCGATAAATGCCCAACGTATATTGCTTTGTCAAGGGCAAATAAGCCATCAAGACAGACCTCACTGCACTTCGCAAAGCATCCTCTGCATGTTAAGGAATGCTTAACAACAATGCCAACATTGCCAACAATGTCAACAATAACAACATTGCCTAACAGTGTCAAAAAAGGCTCCGTCAAAAATACAAAACCCAACAAACAGCTTGTGGTAGGTGCTCTCAACGTGAAATGTCACCCTTTGCGATGGGAAGGGGTGAACACGACCAGGATGAGAGGGAAGAGAGAGAGAGAGAGAGAGAGAGAGAGAGAGAGAGAGAGAGAGAGAGAGAGAGAGAGAGAGAGAGAGAGAGAGAGAGAGAGAGAGAGAGAGAGATATATATATATATATATATATATATATATATATATATATATATATATATATATATATATATATATATATATATATATATATATATATATATATATATATATATATATATATATATATATATATATATATATATATATATATATATATATATATATATATATATATATATATATATATATATATATATATATATATATATATATATATATATATATATATATATATATATATATATATATATATATATATATATATATATATATATATATATATATATATATATATATATATATATATATATATATATATATATATATATATATATATATATATATATATATATATATATATATATATATATATATATATATATATATATAGAGAGAGAGAGAGAGAGAGAGAGAGAGAGAGAGAGAGAGAGAGAGAGAGAGAGAGAGAGAGAGAGAGAGAGAGAGAGAGAGAGAGAGAGAGAGAGAGAGAGAGAGAGAGAGAGAGAGAGGGAGAGGGAGAGCGAGAGAGATAGTGATATGGATTTTCGACAAGCTATCACGCAGAGGAGCAGTGTAACTTGAACCTGGAAGATGCCCCTGCCTATCCACATGCATTACTGTAGCGTTTGCTACCATATGCACCCTCAGATCGTCTAAATGCTACATACATGGGTCACTCAACACTCACATGTCGTCATCTTTACGCAATAGTTCGACCGGCAAGATGATAGACAATTTTGGCTGAAACATATGTTTTCCCATATATATACGCTTAAACTGAAGGCACTATTTATGCAATCGTGCTACGTGGCCAAATATCAAGCACGCATCCTCACCCACAACATTTGAATGCACTGTGCCGAAAGCTGAAACAAGTTGTACTTCTTTCTGAAATTCCTGCACTTGGGCGAAGTTTGGCACAAGTCCTTTCCAGCCGCCAAGAGAGTGCAATTGCTGCCGGTCCACAGCCTGCCCGTCGCGGTACCAAGCCTGATCAGCCTGCAACAAGACATACCCATGGCTGGTGTCTTGTCCTCTCGCCCAGCGACACCTTTCATATGCCCAGCGACACCTTTTCTTATGTATGCCTATTCATAAGAGGGAAAATCCCATTCCCTGAATTTTCTATCTGCGCTTCTCGAAGAATTTGCGCCAGGGTACTCGAACCTCGAAATTTCCCTACTTGTTGCATAGTATCGACCATGCTTTTCTGATTAAACTACGTCGGTATGGGCAACACACTGCAGCTCAAACCACGCTAGTGTCGACACCGCTCCTTTCAGCTGAAATGGCACGTCCGTGCTATATAAACATGCCTCTAAGCTCTCTAGAACCTCATGGGCATTCAAACGAGAACTAAGTGATGGAGACAGCCAACAAGAATGCCCATCTCTAACCTGCTGCACCCAAAAGCCACCTCACTTAGCAGGGTATTTGACGGGCAGGCACATCGTCAACTTGGTGATTACGTGTTTCGACAGGCGCCATTATACAAAGTGTCGTCTGGTGGTGGCCATCCGTCGTGTATCTCATCGGTGTCCACTGAGCCCAGCCGTCCTCCCTCGACAGTCTGAGCCGTAAAACTACGGCCTACAGCACTCGTGGCATCCCTCCGTCGATGCTGATGCAGCATGCTTTCTCCGAGAAGGGAGTTATGATGCAGAAGTTATGTCAATATGCAGCGGACCATTGCACATATTGCTGCATGCTTTAACACGCGCACTGGAGGGGGGGTGCGAAATCCGCCCACCCCTCCGATTTTTCGTACTTAACTGCAGATTTTACCGGTCGATATATCGCGATTTTCTGCGTACCTGCTTAGAAATGACTGGCGAGTCGCTTAAAGTAAGAAAAATGGAATTCAGCCGAAAAATGTTCGAGTTAGGGGTCGTTAAAGTAAAAAAATGCTTAGCGCCAGACCACAAAAATCGGCGCTGATGCGCTTCCCGTATATCCGCAAAAGGGAAGTGTTCTTGTCAACACTAGCGACTTGTTTCATGTATATTAATATGCTATATAGTTTCAAGATCATGTTAGGTCACCGAGGTCAAGTCAGGTCAAGTTCATGACAGGTTAATGGAACCAAACTTGGCCAACTGGAATGTTGCCATAAATGCACTACTGTTTGTCATTTGTACTGTCTGTAATTGCGTTTCCATACTTTATTCATGTACTTCACTCCTTTCTTCGCGAAGCCGATTGCGCCGAGCTGCCCGACGGAGCAGTCGGGTGGGCGGCCCGGTTCCGGTAACTGGAACAAGTAACTTACCTGATAAAGTGCTGCTATATAGGTGACCTGAGGTAAAATGTCGGGTTTAGCATCTTTATTGCATCATTAGTAATGTCCAAAACATCATTGATGCCCATTTTGGAACATTTAAACTCAATCACAGCGATCCATAACAATGACAAGCCAAGCCACGCAAAACAAGAAAATTTTGACAAATGTGACCTCATTTGACCTTGAAGATATTGACCTAGGGTCATCAAATTTGAACACAATTTTCACTACCGTACCCATCCACCATGCGAATTTTATTCCTCCAGCTTTATTAGGAGCCGAGATCTTAGGGGGGGAGGGGGGAATCCGCCCCGCCCCTCCAGTGCGCGTAATTTTCAGAGGCCCTCCAGGGCGCGTGTTAAGTGGATCATACAAACTACCCACGCACTGGCGTTATCCTGATTACTTCGAGCAGCATTCACATGATCGGTTCTGATGCTACGTATCGTATGCATCAAGCTGACTAACTTGAACGAGATTCTACTGCTTACATCTACACCACTGAATCATGAGTGCTGGCTGAGGTCGTTAGAGCTCCCTTAGAGACACACAGATCTGAAGAAATTTAACTAACTCCAGGGAGTTCGCAGTACACTCAGCCACTTCTTTTGGCAAAACTGTGAGCACATTTAGCTTGAGTCTAGCTCAATGTTCACGTTTGTACTTGGCGCTGTCACGTTGGGACAGCAACTACCGGGATCGTCAATATCACAAACAGCCGTCATGTTTGTACAGGTGAAGATGAAGATAAAGATAAAGACCATTCAGGACATCCACAATAGACTCGTGGCGATTATATCCGGTTGTCGAGTTTTAAAACAAAGGTCATCAGTAAATAAGAGCAGTTACAGGCGCACATGAATACATATAGCAATTGTTCATACTAGCGGCAAAAACATCGATGGCTATATATAATTCCTAATCAGAATACTCGTACTCATCGATGGCTTTTGTCGTACCACCCGGTACCAAGCATCTGTGAAGCATCTAGATCGCCAGAACTAACAAGGGTGCAGGAGTCGGCAAAAAGTGGGATTTGCTGTTACCGGAGAGAGGGACCGGCGCACTCCAGAAGCTGAAAGGGGAACCACGGCACATGACTGGGGAGAGTTGCTACAGCTGACCGCAAGGCCAACTTTGCTGCCGCAGGGGAACGTACACTACACAAACTCAAAGTGACCCTAAGGTACCTTAAGGGGTGCCCACCAATAAATGGGGGAAATATTGAATTGTCGAAGAGACAGATTGGCAAAACTAGTATGATGATGAACGGTAAATTACATATTAATTGAGTGAAAAATTATTACTTTGATCAAAAATTCAAGGAAATTTCGCGACGTTTCGACTTTATTGTCTTCATCAGAGGAACAAGATATGGGCCGAGACAGAAAACATGTTTAAGCATTTTCAAAAACCACGAACAAGTTAACTTTTCATACCTAAGACTTCAGAACCTTTTCAGAATATCACAAAGCCGTCAACACATTGCATGTCTGGTACATGGTTCCATACATGGTTCGATACGCGACACTGGGATCAAGATAACAAATGCAATTTCAGCGAACATCACAACTTATTTATCCAGGATCAGTACATCGCAACTGGACGGTAATTTGTCTGATCAGTTCAACTGTAATGCTAGAAGTCTTAAAGAACCCTATCGATGTGTTAGTCGTGGCCTCAGTGGCAATATATGCCGCCTCCACCGCTCGCCGCTCAGCTCTGGCAAGATTGCTTTGAATGATAACTGTCCCTGTCCAGTACGGTAGGTGCCCTGCCCTGACCGCGTCAATTACTAGGACATTGGGGACATCCTGTGATTGCGTAGGTCTGCCTTATGCTCTCTGATTCTCGTGTTTAGGTCTCGGCCAGTTTCCCCATAGTATACTTTTTCGCTTGCACTACATGGTATTTTGTAAACTACACTGTTAGCATTTTCTTCTCTTCCCCACTGCCTCGACCCCACGAGTTGACCTGTTTTTGTCCAGATAACGTATCGACAGAGTCCGTGGGATATGCAAATTTTGTGATATACTCGATGTTTTGGGATACTGGGGCCATTATAGTTCGCTCGGCTGTTCCCTCTTCCTCATTTCTGGGCCTATTGCCAATGCGATGCGCTTTCTTGCGTATAATCAGTCGATCAGCCAGCGGAAATTTGAGATTTCTGAATACTTGAACGATATAATCAAGCTCGCCTGTAGAAACTCGTGGGAGCAAATCCTTAGCACCCTCAGGTAAAAACTGAGAACAATGCCCAACTTAGTCCTCTGACTGTGGGCGGAGTAGCAATGTATCAAGTCATCCTTGTTCGTGGGCTTACGATGTACCGATAATTTAAGCTCATGATCTCGCCAGATCAGGGTGTTCAGGAACGGCAGCTTCCCATTTTGCTCATCCTCAATTGTGAAAAGATACGAATATATATATATATATATATATATATATATATATATATATATATATATATATATATATATATTTATATATATATATATATATATATGTATATATATATATATATATATATATATATATATATATATATATATATATATATATACATATATATATATGTATATATATATATATATATATATATATATATATATATATATATATATATATTGTAACGATAAGCTGTCTCGTCTTCCGAGGGAAGACGAGACAGCTTCCGAGAAGATGCCTGAAGGCACTCCAAAACCTTTGGATTGATTCCATTGTAGTTACTGCTAGTGCTGATGAAAGGGAAGGTGTAGTATTACTCGACAGCTCTGCATATCTGACGAACATGGCGATGCTGCTGTCAGATTCGTCAGCGTACGGGACGGCTGCGGCTGGAACTTGTGAGCGTGCGCCAGCAAAGTTCAACGGGGAAGTCCGAGGATTGTTGCACCGTTCCCAAAATGGTAACAACTTATGTATCTCTTATAAGTGAAGCCAAAAGCTCCTTCGATCAGAGGCCTAGCTAAGGTGCACAAACCGGATACTCACATTACTACTCTGCCCACAGTCAGAGGACTGAGTCGGGCATTGCTCTGGGTGTTTTACCTGAGGGCGCCAAGGATTTGTTCTCCCGAGTTTCTACAGGACGAGCCTGACTACATAGTTCAAGTGTTTAGGAAATTCAACTTTCCGTCGGCTGATCTACTGATTCCACGCAAGAAAGCGTATTGCATCATCAGTAGGCGCAGACATGAGGAAGAGGGGACACCCAAGAGAACTCTGATCGCACCAATAACTCATAATATGGAGTATATCGCGAAATTTGTATATACCGCCGCAGTCTCTGTCGCTACGGCATCTGGCCAAGCAAATAGGTCAACTCGTGAGATCGAGACAAGGGGGGGGGGGGTGACGAAGAAAATGTTGACATTGTAGTTCATAAAATTGTATGTGGTGCATGTGAAAAAGCATACTATGGGGAAACTGGCCAAGGTCATAAGGCAGGCATCAGAGGCATCCGAGAGCATAAGGCAGACATACGCAATCACAGGATGTCCAATGCCCTAGTAATTCATGCTGACAGGCAGAGCTCTAAAACTTGCCGGTTCGGCTTCACACCAATTTATGGAAACACGTAATTGCTACATGAAGAGCGAAAACTTCTTAAATCACTACGAGTAATCGAAGAACATGTGCAAAATCGTCCATTTATGTGTTATGCAAAGCATCTCTGTGTACCAGATATTTAAGGTATTTCTGGCTTATCCTCAAGTCATTCATTATGTGTTTATTGTCAAAACATCAAATGCTTGGAATTAAATGATGTAAATACGGCCAAACCAGCGCTTTAATGTCGGACTATCACGTAATAACTTGTTCACATTTGCTCCGGTTATCCCATGTCATGGTTATCTCAGGTATCCTTTCCTATGCATAATTGAATGTAATACTTTCCGCCACGCATTCCTTCAACATTCCCCATTCATATCAGTTTCATCACATGTACAGTATAGTATATTTAGGGCATGAAGTTCAAATAGCCGACGTCGCCAGTCGCAGAATCAATCAGTTACCGATATGCGTGATTCACCATAAAGATCGCGCGCTGTCATTCTGTGGATGTGCTCGTATTGGCTGCGATGGTTTGATTTTTAAGCCTTGGTCATGGCCATCAAGGTCTGCTCAATGGTGGTCAGGCATGCAGCTGATGGCTGCAAACGGGCTGGAGGGGCGGCATTTCAGCAAATTGGGGCTTGCAAGAGGGCTGGAGGGGTGGCATTTCAGGAAAATTAAGTAGAGTTTCAGCCAAACAGTTCTAGAATTCAGAGCCATTGCCATTTCCATGGAAGATTGCATCGGTGAATTATTAATCACTCACCTTGTAGGGTGTGTGCCAAGCTTAAAGATGAGGGGTATATGATCATGCAGTTAAGTATCTTTTACATAGCAAAGGCAAGTGCTCAGAACTCATAGAACTGTTCGGAGACATCGCCCCTTCCCTTACCTTGGTAGGTACTTACCACATACACTGGGCACCAGCTCGCAAACTTCTCCCTGGTTGCAAATCCTGTGCCTTTGATCCGAATATCTTTCTCAGACAATTCCTTGTGCTTACTTGCCACGTGACGTTTAAGTGAATACTGGTAGCTATACCAACTACAATTTGGTACGCCACAATGCACGAATTGCCTTGATGCCGAGGCATCCGACTTCTTGGGACTTCTGATCTTGCTAAACTTCCGCTCCTTGGACATTGTGGCAAGCAATCACGGGACCACTCGAGAAGGAAGAACCCGTGTACAATAACCGCGTAAAAAGACTGGTCACATTTGAAAAGAAATCCACAGACGCAAGCTCAACTGTCGCTCTGTCAACTTCATTTATTGGAGTCGTCTACCGCTCGTAAGTCACTCCATTCTGACGCCATGGTTTAATATTCTATGAACATTTCCTGGCATGCACTACATTATCTACCTAAGGTAGTTAATCTCCAATTAAAAATATTTCACAAAAATACAGCATTGCTTAGTTCAATATTAGTATTTATAGGAAAATGTTTCTTTAAATAATACATGACGTCAGAACGGCGTGCTACCAGCGGTGCCTAGCGGCAACGATCGCAATAAATTCAATTGATAGAGCGACAAAAGAAATGTGACGTTTATGGCGGCTGGCATGCAGACGCTAGCAGTTTTACACGGATATCACGGATTTTAATAAATAGGCGCATTGACTTGTGAATACATGCTTGTTCCATATATTACTCAAATGAGACAAATGTTTGTTACTTTTTGAATTATAAAGAAATATTTTCTGTTTTTATCCAGCAGGGAATAATATGAAATAATTAAATAATGAGCAAATAGGAAGTGTGTACACTTCATTAAAAGTGCACACACCGCGCTACGCGTCCCGAAGGAGGGAGATAATCACCTGAAATTTCCGCATCACAATGCAATATATATATATATATATATATATATATATATATATATACTTTGTTATAGCACATAAATACATGAAAAATACATTACTATGTATCCAGCAATGCTCATCATTTTTGCCTCAAAATGGCGAGTTTTGCTCGTGATATGGATGTGGAGTGTGGATTGTGGGGTCGATGTTTAATGTGCTCAAAGCATCGCTGAAGGCCGAACCTCTGGAAAGCTACGGAGTGTGGGTGGGTGGGGAGGGGTCTAAGGCCAGTTTTAGCAGCTGCACCAGCTGGCGCTGACCCCAGGTCCCCATACGCTTCTGGTTCAAGACTGCTTCAAATAATTTCAAGATACGTCAGCTTGGATGCCATAAATAACGCAAATGTTTATTATCCTAGTAATGGGATCCTTTGCCGCCCCGGTAGCGCAGTTGGTTAGAGCGCTGGCCTGTTCTGGTCTCCCCTGTCCTGGCGACACAGGGTTCAAGTCACTTCGCACGCTCGCGTTTAGCCCCCATCTGGGAGGGTCAGTTGGCAGCTGGCCCAATAAGGCCGGGGACGAGCTACTGGGCGACCGTGTCGGTGCATTGACGGCACGTTAAACTTTCGGTCAAATTCTGCCGTTTAACTGGAATTCATGGATCGGGTGGTGTGGCCAGGGTTCACGCAACAAGCCCTGCTTAGCAATAGGACCCGGGTTCATAAAGCCACCTCAACAAGAACTCGGATTAAATTTATAAAAATAAATATCATTTAGTGTTGTTTATGCCATACTCTGTTGCATTGATGTCGTTCACGCTGATGAAATTGATGCGACGAATTCAGTTTTCTTATTTTCTGCCGCTCGTCCGACACATAGGTATACGAAGTACTAGAACACATTCTCTAAATTCGTTACATCTGCAAAAATGTCATAAGCAGATGCGCTACTTACCATAGTGGCTAAGTAGCCACGTTTCTAGCCTTCTGCTGACAGGGCAGGACACCTACCGGACTGGCCAGATACAGTTATCATTCAAAGCAATCATACCAGAGCTGAGCGGCGAGCGATGGAGGCGGCATATATTGCCACTGAGGCCACAACAAGTACATCGAAAGTGTGCTTAAGACTTCTAGCAGTACAACTGAACTGATCAGAAAAATTATCATCCATATTGCGATGAACTGATTCCATAAATTATTTTTGATGTTTGCTGTAATTGTATTTGTTATATTGATCCCAGTGTAGCGTATCGAACCATGCATCGAACCATGTACCAGACATGCAATGTGTTGACATCTTTGTCATATTCTGAAAAGGTTCTGAAGTCAGAGGTATGAACAATGAACTTGATCGTGATTTCTAAAAATGCTTAAGCATGTTTTCTGTCTCGGGCCATATCTTGTTCCCTGATGAAAGCAATAAAGCCGGAGCGTGGGGAAATGTCTTTGAATTTTTGATCAACGTACTAATTTTTAACTCAATTTATATATAATTCACCGTTCATCATCATACTTTTTTTGAAATAGGAGAAAGGCGAGTGTCTATTCCGTACTGGCATCCATGGCTATTTAAAGGCAACCGACTAACGACATAATATGCTTCTGAACTGACCACGTTTCAAGTTTCAGTGCATTAACATTGGCTGCACACAACTGAAGCTGAGCTGCATGAGCTAATTCAACGTAATGTTGCAGTTCAGATTTCTTCACCCAGCTGATTCATCACTGTCTACTCTCCTCAGGTGACAGCCAGTCTCTTCGATGACTGTGCTAGTGTGCACAGGCCAATCTCCCACTTCACGATGCGGGAGTAAATTCGACCAAGGATGCTGTCAAAGCGGCTTAGCGACACCCGCAAGTATCGAAAGTGTCTCCGGATCTTCACACGGTTCGAAGCTCGTCCACTCGCTCTCTACGGGCCCAGCTGATCCACAGTGCCCTGCGTCGTGACTCTTGTCGCTGTCGCCGGCGGCGACGTAACAGCGCAAATAAATGGAGACCGCACTCCGTCTCGATAACATACAATAATTATAACAATGAAGAACATTGAAAAGAGTAAATCAAGAAAAAACGCATTACGGATTAAACTAATAGAAGCATAAGAACAATAACGGAAACAATTATGCAAGATCAACACACGGGAATTATAATGCAATAACCAAGACGTAAGGAGATTTCACCCACAATGACTAGTACGGCTTGCTGCATAGCCCCATAAATCCAATATAATACAAATAGCTATTTTTAATGACAAATGCAATCAGCTGATTTTCCGACCACCACAAACTGCGCTCCGTTGATCACACGGTGACGTAACAACACAAGCTGTGATGTCACATCCTGCTGTCATTTTCTGACGTCCACTGCAGGTGGTGGTTCAGCGGGTTTTTGGCAACCCAAAAAAAAGTCCGGAAAAGCCCGTTGCAATTGTACCGTAAATATTTTACCTTCACATTAAAGATATTGAAGCACAAAGTCGCGCTTGTTTTATGACCAGAGTTCGAAAGTTGCTTGAAAACGTGGCCCTTCTTCTTCGAAGAAGGGTCACGCCCGAAATATATTAGACCGATTTTTGATCCCATTTCACTTAATACTATGAGCATTTGGTTACTTTTTATAATCATCTTGAACTGGCAATACGTCACTCGAGTATCCGTGCAAGATATCTGAGCTACGGTGCATAGGAAAACATAGAGCAAATAAAAGAATCAGAACACGTGGGGCATAGAAAACATGAACTGAAGCTGTTTGAGCTGTGGGACTGGCCAATGTGTGAGCTGTGGGACTGACCAATGTGTGAGCTGTGGGACTGACCAGTGTGTGAGCTGTGAGGATGACCAGTATGTGAGCTGTGGGACTGACCAATGTGTGAGCTGTGGGACTGGTCAGTGTGTGAGCTGTGGGACTGACCAATGTGTGAGCTGTGGGACTGACCAGTGTGTGAGCTGTAGGACTGGCCAGTGTGTGAGCTGTGGGACTGACCAGTGTGTGAGCTGTGGGGATGACCAGTGTGTGAGCTGTGGGACTGACCAGTGTGTGAGCTGTAGGACTGGTCAGTGTGTGAGCTGTGGGACTAACCAATGTGTGAGCTGTGAGGATGACCAGTGTGTGGGCTGTGGGACTGGCCAATGTGTGAGCTGTGGGACTGACCAGTGTGTGAGCTGTGAGGATGACCAGTGTGTGAGCTGTGGGACTGACCAATGTGTGAGCTGTGGGACTGACCAGTGTATGAGCTGTGGGACTGACTAGTGTGTGAGCTGTAGGACTGGTCAGTGTGTGAGCTGTGGGACTAACCAATGTGTGAGCTGTGAGGATGACCAGTGTGTGGGCTGTGGGACTGGCCAATGTGTGAGCGGTGGGACTGGCCAATGTGTGAGCTGTGGGACTGGCCAATGTGTGAGCTGTGGGACTGGCCAATGTGTGAGCTGTGAGGATGACCAGTGTGTGGGCTGTGGGACTGGCCAATGTGTGAGCTGTGGGACTGGCCAATGTTTGAGCTGTGGGACTGGCCAATGTGTGAGCTGTGAGGATGACCAGTGTGTGAGCTGTGGGACTGGTCAGTGTGTGAGCTGTGGGACTGGCCAATGTGTGAGCTGTGGGAATGGTCAGTGTGTGAGCTGTGAGGATGACCAATGTGGAGCTGTGGGACTGGTCAGTGTGTGAGCTGTGGGACTGGTCAGTGTGTGAGCTGTGGGACTGGTCAGTGTGTGAGCTGTGGGACTGGTCAATGTGTGAACTGTGGGACTGACCAATGTGTGAGCTGTGAGGATGACCAGTGTGTGAGCTGTGGGACTGACCAATGTGTGAGCTGTGGGAATGACCAGTGTGTGAGCTGTGGGACTGACTAGTGTGTGAGCTGTAGGACTGGTCAGTGTGTGAGCTGTGGGACTAACCAATGTGTGAGCTGTGAGGAGACCAGTGTGTGGGCTGTGGGACTGGCCAATGTGTGAGCTGTGGGACTGGCCAATGTGTGAGCTGTGAGGATGACCAGTGTGTGAGCTGTGGGACTGGTCAGTGTGTGAGCTGTGGGACTGGCCAATGTGTGAGCTGTGGGACTGGTCAGTGTGTGAGCTGTGAGGATGACCAATGTGGAGCTGTGGGACTGGTCAGTGTGTGAGCTGTGGGACCGGTCAGTGTGTGAGCTGTGGGACTGGGCAATGCGTGAGCTGTGAAGATGACCAATGTGGAGCTGTGGGACTGGTCAGTGTGTGAGCTGTGGGACTGGTTAGTGTATGAGCTGTGGGACTGGTCAGTGTGTGAGCTGTGGGACTGGTCAATGTGTGAGCTGTGGGACTGGCCAATGTGTGAGCTGTTGGACTGGTCAGTGTATGAGCTGTGGGACTGGTCAGTGTGTGAGCTGTGGGACTGGTCAATGTGTGAGCTGTGGGACTGGCCAATGTGTGAGCTGTGGGACTGGCCAATGTGTGAGCTGTGAGGATGACCAATGTGTGAGCTGTGGGACTGGTCAGTGTGTGAGCTGTGGGACTGGGCAATGTGTGAGCTGTGAAGATGACCAATGTGGAGCTGTGGGACTGGTCAGTGTGTGAGCTATGAGGACTGGTCAGTGTGTGAGCTGTGGGACCGGTCAGTGTGTGAGCTGTGGGACTGGTCAGTGTGTGAGCTGTGGGACTGGTCAGTGTGTGAGCTGTGGGACTGGCCAATGTGTGAGCTGTGGGACTGGTCAGTGTGTGAGCTGTGAGGATGACCAATGTGGAGCTGTGGGATCGGTCAGTGTGTGAGCTGCGGGACCGGTCAGTGTGTGAGCTGTGGGACTGGGTAATGTGTGAGCTGTGAGGATGACCAATGTGTGAGCTGTGAGGATGACCAATGTGGAGCTGTGGGATCGGTCAGTGTGTGAGCTGCGGGACCGGTCAGTGTGTGAGCTGTGGGACTGGGTAATGTGTGAGCTGTGAGGATGACCAATGTGTGAGCTGTGAGGATGACCAATGTGTGAGCTGTGGGACCGGTCAGTGTGTGAGCTGTAGGACTGACCAATGTGTGAGCTGTGGGGCTGGTCATCGTGTAAGCTGTGGGACTGGTCAGTGTGTGAGCTGTGAGGACTGGTCAGTGTGTGAGCTGTAGGACTGGTCAGTGTGTGAGATGTGAGGATGACCAATGTGTGAGCTGTAGGACTGGTCAGTGTGTGAGCTGTGGGACTGGTCAGTGTGTGAGCTGTGAGGACTGGACAGTGTGTGAGCTGTGGGACTGGTCAATGTGTGAGCTGTGAGGATGACCAATGTGTGAGCTGTGGGACTGGTCAGTGTGTGAGCTGTGGGACCGGTCAGTGTGTGACGGTTGGTTGGTTGGTTGGTTGGTTATTGGTTTTACGACACGTCGACCCTTGAGTCATGTAGCGTCGCCAATCTCTCACGCCGATTGGTCGCGGGCGAAGAGTAGCGGCAGATGAGACTCGAACCCACAACCTTTCGATTGTGAGACGAGCATCTTACCCCTAGACCACTCGTACCCGGGTCAGTGTGTGAGCTGTGGGACTGGGCAATGTGTGAGCTGTGCGGATGACCAATGTGTGAGCTGTGGGACTGGGGACTGGTCAATGTGTGAGCTGTGAGGATGACCAATGTGGAGCTGTGGGACCGGTCAGTGTGTGAGCTGTGGAACTGGTCAGTGTGTGAGCTGTGGAACTGGTCAGTGTGTGAGCTGTGCGGATGACCAATGTGTGAGCTGTGGGACTGGTCAGTGTGTGAGCTGTGGGACCGGTCAGTGTGGAGCTGTGGGACCGGTCAGTGTGTGAGCTGTGGGACCGGTCAGTGTGTTAGCTGTGGGACTGGGCAAGGTGTGAGCTGTGGGACTGGTCAGTGTGTGAGCTGTGGGACTGGTCAGTGTGTGAGCTGTGAGGGCTGGACAGTGTGTGAGTTGTGGAACTGGTCAGTGTGTGAGCTGTGAGGGCTGGATAGTGTGTGAGTTGTGGGATTGGTCTGTGTGTGAGCTGTGAGGATGACCAATGTGTGAGCTGTGGGACTGGTCAGTGTGTGAGCTGTGGGACCGGTCAGTGTGTGAGCTGTGGGACTGGTCAGTGTGTGAGCTGTGAAGATGACCAATGTGTGAGCTGTGGGACTGGTCAGTGTGTGAGCTGTGGGACCGGTCAGTGTGTGAGCTGTGGGACCGGTCAGTGTGTTAGCTGTGGGACTGGTCAGTGTGTGAGCTATGGGACTGGGCAATGTGTGAGCTGTGGGACTGGTCAGTGTGTGAGCTGTGGGACCGGTCAGTGTGTGAGCTGTGGGACTGGTCAGTGTGTGAGCTGTGGGACCGGTCAGTGTGTGAGCTGTGGGACTGGTCAGTGTGTGAGCTGTGGGACCGGTCAGTGTGTTAGCTGTGGGACTGGGCAATGTGTGAGCTGTGGGACTGGTCAGTGTGTGAGCTGTAGGACTGGTTAGTGTGTGAGCTGGGTCTCTTGGGAAGCCGCAGGTATACTACACCCCCCGAATTATGTCGCTAAGCGTTGCGTGAAGCTCTTTAAAATCACAGTGTCTACCTGATCATCATGCCGTACCAGTAGTATATAACCTTGACTTAGCTGGCATTATCTGATGAGCCGTTGCTGCTAGCTCATTAGTGTGTAGAGGTGGGGACAGTGGCGGGTCACGCAGTGCAGCCGTATGTGAACATCGCTCTAGCATACGCGTGGTGCGCAGATGCAGGCAACAGATCCGGAGAAGGATCACGAAATGCGCGTTCACCAAAACAGGCTGCACACAGCCAGAGATTTTCTGATAATTTGACGACATAGTCTCTCCACACAACATTTGTCAGATGGCAGGCTGATGGACTGAGCGATGAAACTGAACACACTGACGTCAGGACCGGGGAGTATCCCCAACATTTCCCAAACTGAACACACTGACGTCAGGACCGGGGAGTATCGCCAACATTTCTCAAACTGAACACACTGACGTCAGGACCGGGGAGTATCGCCAACATTTCCCAAACTGAACACACTGACGTCAGGACCGGGGAGTATCCCCAACATTTCCCAAACTGAGCACACTGACGTCAGGACCGGGGAGTATCGCCAACATTTCCCAAACTGAACACACTGACGTCAGGACCGGGGAGTATCCCCAACATTTCCCAAACTGAACACACTGACGTCAGGACCGGGGAGTATCGCCCACATTTCCCAAACTGAACACACTGACGTCAGGACCGGGGAGTATCGCCAACATTTCCCAAACTGAACACACTGACGTCAGGACCGGGGAGTATCGCCAACATTTCCCAAACTGAACACACTGACGTCAGGACCGGGGAGTATCCCCAACATTTCTCAAACTGAACACACTGACGTCAGGACCGGGGAGTATCGCCAACATTTCCCAAACTGAACACACTGACGTCAGGACCGGGGAATATCCCCAACATTTCCCAAACGAACAGCGCTAGCGCGCGAACTCCCGGCGCTGGTGTAGAGCGGAACATTGCCATGGAAGCATGGGCGTCGTCACCGCTGGGGGCCGTGGGATTCGGACCCCACCTGGGAATTATCGGATGGGATCCGACCCCATCTAGAAAAACTGGATTTTTAGCACAGCTTGAATCTAAACATGTACAACATGTTTTTCATCTTCGCATCCTGACGGAGCGCTGGTAAAGATGTCTTGGGGCGGCTGCGATTCGTTCAGAACGTTTCCGTTCAAACGAAATATAGGCCAATCACAAATGAAGATAGTCCATTTGCAACACTTTGTTTGATCCAAATACACCAGGAATTTCGGAACCGAGCTTCGTCGCGCATTTGATGCAATTCTGACCACCAACAACAGCCATCATTTGCTGAAGCAATGAGCATTGCAGACAAACAAAATGAAGAGACTCAGACAGGGCATTCTTCATTGTTTTTTTGTTTGTATTCATGCACCAAGGTGGTGGGTACTTTGTACCTCGGTAGCTGGGTAACACACACATTATTTTGATTTTTATATGTAAGGTAGAAGGTGCAAAAGATCGTCAAAGGATGAAATTACATACTAATCAACCTATGCACGCAGGCGTTGTTGGTATCTGCCTACCTATGTAAGATCTGATTATTCCTTACCTACTGCAGCTAGCGCCATAGTAGCTAAGGATGCAATATTTATGGAAGGTTATTACAATTTCCCCGACAAGTCTTTGACGATTACGACACATCCTTGCCGCGGTTGCTTTGGTAGTCTTGCTACTGTTATGTGGGAAATGTTCGCTTGAACGCTGTGTCCTATTTTACATTTATTTTATCGCGCGTATTGGCAGATGATAGCTTTATGATGGATTCACCGAAGGCTATAGAACACCAGGTAGAACGCTCCGCGTCCCAAAAAGGGAGACGCTTGAGAGGACCATCAATTCTATAAACTTGAGCTGACCAATCAGCGTTTGACGACCTCCGCCGATCTTGGCAATAGTAAAGGCTGTAGGGAAAAACTTGTGGAAGCTATTATTCATATGTTATTCCATTTTTTCGTGCTAATTTTCTACAAAGACATTCTTGCTACTTTAATCTTGATCTTTAATACTACTTTATCACAATGTCACCGCTGACAGGGAAACAAATTTGGTATTTGTGTGAATGTCACCGGT
>JAOTOM010000786.1:0-44323 GCA_034440615.1 Ashinkailepas kermadecensis
TGCTAACATAGAACCAAATGAAAGCACCCTTGAATGTTTGCATGGCCTCTTGCAAGCAATAGCCGTGCATTCCTGAAGTACATGCAATATTCCACCAATGAACGCGGTAGCATCCTTCACATTATGACAAAATACAAGGATCCCCAAAGCAATGGCCTTGAACAAAAAGTATATGGGATCTTTGTGGAGATAGTTATGAACATTAGCTATGGCTTACATTATATGTTCCTGATTTCTAGTGATTTTCAGTGTGAAGCCGTCTCATGAAGACCACACTTCAAATGTGCTTTGTATACCCGAGCAGGGGCCTCCTTAAAGGTCAGGGGAGCGACACCCTTCCCACCCTCCTCACGGCAAGGGGAAACGTCCCCCGCCTCTCCCCCGCGGTGACTGAGTCAGGAAGCGCATTGGACTGCCTCTAGGTTTTCAGCTTTGGCCCGCAATCAGAAATATGTGAAAACACGGCCCTTCCACGCCGTGGGCACGTAGCGATGATGGGCCCATGTGTCGAAAGCTCATGGGCCACCTCCGCAAAGGTGTGTGGGACGATATACATTGTGTTTCACTCACTCCGATAAGTGGGTTGAACGGGTGTCCAACTTCCTCCCCTCCCCGATGGCAGAACCCTCGACTGCAACTAACCTCCTTCACTGCAAGAGATTCTGTGTTGGTAGCGGATCAAAATGTACGGATAAATGTGAAACATTTGTGAGAAAAGATAGCAATCTCCACACAATATCCGCTTTTATCATTTGCCTTATAAATGCTCGCTAACTATACACAAGTTATGAGCCCATTCAGTGGCATAACCAGGACTTCCCCCTGAAGGAGTGGAACACATCTGATCAGAGGGCCATCGAACCAATAGAATCCCACATGCTATGCAGCAAGACTTGACAATTTGTTCAGTTGCGAATATAGAGATATGGAGAAAGGCTTACGGCATTAGATATGTACTCACTCAAGTACAGGAGATTTTCAGGTTTTTCCGTCAAAGGATGGTTGATCATTGGAATAGGCTGATTGCTGATGTTGTTGGGAGTCCCTCATTGAATGTACCTAAAATATGGTGGAGAAATGCGTTAGATTGGAAAATCTTGTTTTTGTAATTATAATCAGTGGTAGATGGGATGACATTCGCGCTATTAGGTGTGCATGGCACCTTTAAGCAGCCATGCATGGAGCTGAAAACTTTTGATGGAGGACTTGATCCACGCATGTGTTATGCGGGACTGAGTGAACAGGGCTAGATAAGTATTGGTAGGTGTATAGGATGTTGATGGATAGTTTCTTTGGAATTTAAAATGTGGTATTGGTTGGGGCACTGATAATATTTTGTCCACCCTTGTAGTATTTTCCCTGTACTGGCTTAACCCGGTTGGATCACTGGGGTTCTTATTAGGTCTGTTATTATCTATGAAGTCTATTATCTGGGCCTCCTAGCCATCAACAGGAGCTCCTGTTGACAACCTGTGACCTTCAGTGCTATTAATGGACGTCCTTTTCGTCTGATGGGGCCTCCTGCAGATCGTATGGTGTAGCCTATCGACGAACGGTGCCTGATATATAGGAACCAGACACATAGGAACCCCTGATGGGGTTCCTATGTGTCTGGTTGGGCCTCCTATCGTTAAGCAGGGTCTTCTGTTGACCATCGGGGACCTACTGTGCTTCTGATGGAGGCCTATTGGACTGGTAAAGCATTCCTTGGCCTTTTTAGGCCTTGTCTTGATCTGGCGGGGCTTTCGTCTTGGTCTGATGGTACTTTTTCTTAGTCTGGTAGCGACAGGCTGTTGGTCATCTAACCTCCTGTTGGACATCTGGGGCTTCCTGTGTTTTTGATGCGGCCCCTTCTTGGTCTGGTTCGGGCCTCTTCTTGGTATGATGGGGTCTCGTGTCCGTCAACTAGGGCCTTCTATGGAAAACGGGCATCCCGTGTCTATTATGGGGCCTCCATTTGGTCTGGTGAGGCCTTCTATCAACCAAAATTGGCGTCCTATAGACGGCTAAGGGTCTCCAAATAGGTCAGATGGAGTATCTTGCGTGATTGAGGGGTCCTGCAGTGGATTTGGTGGGATGTTTTAGCATGGGTTACTTGGAGCATCCTGTGGCCTTTTTAAATGCCAGAATGTGATTGGAGGAGGATACGTTTGCCCTCCTGGCTAACGTCAGGGGGTGGCTGCAACCGATGACGCCGTACTGTGCAACAAATCCTGGGGCCTACGCAAGCTCCAGGCGATGTCCCCATTACTCCCTCCATTGGCTACGCCACGGGCCTTATTCTTGCTAAAGGTTGCAGCTTGGACTAATCCCAACCTGACCGTGGAGTCCCATGAAGTCCTGAATGACGTCATGTGATGATGAATATCGGGATTTTGGTAAGGAGTCTTGGGGACTCCTTACCAAATTGAGTGTCTCCTCATGCAACCCGGCGGCCGGTTTCATATTCCATGGTTCTCTTCTCCCGTCTTAGGTGTCTTAGGTGTCCCTTAGCTGTCTTCCACACCGAGAGTCTCCCCTATTGCGTGGTCCTCCCCTTCCAAATTAGGGGTCTTCTGTCACGTCGCAGGGCTTCGTCTTCTAACCTAGATGTTTCTTACCCATCTTGGGAGCTTCCCCTTGTGCCTTGGGGGGACAGCATCTCCAATCCTACTGGCTTCCTCCCACGTCTTGTAATCCTCCTCAGTGCATGGGGCCTCCTTACCTGTCTTTGGGCCTTTTCTATCTTGGGGGATTGCTTGCCCGTCTTTGAGGCTCCTCCTGGGTCTCAGTTTCCCTTCGAGAGGCCACTGCCTCTATCCTTGAGGCCTCTTTTCCAATCTTGATGGAGTACTGATGAATTACTTTTATTTCCTAAAAACGTCAGCTTCTAAATTTGCAGCCTTCTGTCCTGCTTCAGAGGCCATTTTTATTTCCTAGGAGGAGTTTTTTTTCCATTTTGTGGGCCGCTTGTCGCATCCGGGAGCCATCGCTCCTATCTTATTGCCCTCTTATCTCGTCTTTGGGGCCTCCTTTCATCCGGGGCGGCCTCCTTTCCATTCTCCCGCCTTATCTTCCAAAGTGAAGCTCTACCACGCTTGGGAGCTCCTTTTCTCCTCTTGGGGCATTCTCTTAATTTAAGGGCTTCCTTTCAGTGGAATCTCAGTGGCATTTTCCCAAGTCATGTGGGGGCTTTCCATGCCAGTATTGGGTCTCCTCTTCAACTATATGGCCTCCTTTCCTATCTCGGGGCATCTCCTTCCAAATTATGGACGTCCTGCCACACCTCAGGGGCCTCCTAGTCTAAGCTGGGTGGCTCTATGCTCGCCTTGGTGGCGAGCATAGGCGAGCATAGGCATAGGCGAGCATAGGCGAGCATCACATCTTGCGCAATGTGATCGCCTCTAATCTTCCAGTTGCTTTCTCTAGCAAATTAGGGGCCTCTTTCATGTCTCCGAGGGACTCGTCTCAATTCCTGGAGTCTTATTTCTCGTTTTAGATGTGTCCTTGCGCGTTGTGGGGCCGTCTCTCATATTCCATGGTCCTCCCTAATCTTCTGGGTCTCCCCCTACGTTCTGGGGGCCAGTTGCACTATTATGGGCTTCTTCTCATAAACCAGGAGACTTCTCTATATTAGAGGCCTCCCCCACGTCTCGAATACCAGATTTATTATGGACAAGCTCTATTCGTCAGAGGCGTAACCAAGGGGACGGAGGCTTGACCCCCGGTCCCATAGTAAACAAAAATACACTAGATTAAGCAAGACATTTTTAGATTTTCACCATGCAAAACCAAAAATTTTCGGCGCCTTCGCGCGCCCAAATCAGTCTACATTTTCTGATAGTAAAATTTTGGCCCGTCCAGTTTAAGAAAATCTTGGCTGTGTCGTTGCTACCCGTCTTGGGTCTTGGATCTTGGAACTCCATCTCCTATCGCACTGGCTACTTCTCTATCTCAGGGGCCTTCTCTAGTTCTTTTGGGCCTCCTTGCCAGTTTTCGAGGCATTCTCTTCTGTTCAGGGGGCCTCCGAGACCGTCTTCAGGACCCTCTTTAGTCCGTTGGACTTTTTTCTCCTTGGGACCTCCGTTTCTAAATGAAATGCCTCCTCTCTCGTCTTTGGGACTCTTCCGTGTTTCGGGGACTACTACCCACCTGAAGGGTCACCTCGTACGTCCTGGTGGACTCCTGCTCTCTCTTTCCCAGGGTCATTGCTTCCCATCTCTTCTGTCCTTTCCTGTCCCATTTCTGGAGCTTTGTGAGACTTCCTACAGAAACGAGCTCTGATTTTTATCTATTATTAATTGTCTGGATAATGGCGATCCTCAGTGTGAAGCCTTTCTTCTAGAGAGCACTTCAACTTTTCTGTGCGTTTCCGGGACGGTGCCTCATCAGATGTCAGGGGGAAAACGCCGTCTTCCACAGGGTATGGGGCGACTGTCGTCGCGGTGGCGACGTCCTGGTCCAGTGTGCCTAAATTCGCTCAGCTAGCCGTCAGGATGTAACGATAAATTATTTATTAATAGTTTGTTATAGCCAGTTCAAATGTAACCGCAAGTAGCTGGTCCCTTCACGATATTTCTGTGTTTGGGAGATATTCTAATTTGAAATGAATTGACATAGTTTCCTCCACACTTATCATCGTGAATCTTGAACCGTTACTTCTCACAGCACAATCAGGCAACAGTAGTGTCAACAGAGCTGACATAGCAATGGCCGCAGGGCGAGGACCAGCACATCCCACGCCAGGCGTAATTACATGCCTGCATATCCTACTAAAAATTCCCAAACAACTATACGACTATCCGCTAAAATAGGGTTGTTTCTTTATTGGTTTTACGACACGTCGACCGTTCGGTCGATCTCTGACGCCGATTGGTCGCGGGCGAAGGGTAGCGACAGGCGAGACTCGAACCCACAATCTTTCGATTGTGAGACGAGCAACTAACCCCTAGACCACTCGTCCCCCCCACACTAAAATAGGGCGTTTGTTACAGATTGAAGTCAAATCCTTATCGAGCAAAGCACACATTCTACTCATATGAAGAAAACAAAACTGGGGATATGTTTTTCACGTTTCATGTTCCACGGACAGATGGCCATTTTGGCTGGTGGCATACCCAGGATGGTATCCTGACAACGCCTCAGTTAATGAATGCCTCTCTGAAAGTCACATTAGAGAGCGTGGACATTGAGACTGAGAAAAGTGCAACTTGCATGCATGGGAATTAGTTCTCCGATGCTTTTCGGGCACTTTTCGGATAAAAGGTGCACTTGTCATCGAAACGATAGATAGATCTAAACGAGCGACTTATCTAAGCCTTCTCCAGTGGTGTAAATACCCCACAATTTTCGCTTATCTGTGGCAAGGATCTAATAGGTTTTCAATTGGGTAAATTCCTCGCTTTCATTTCCCCTCTCCTTCACGATTTTGAGCATTAGGCTACGAATCCATGATGAACTCGAAATAGGACTTTTCACAGACACATAAGACCGCACAGATACACTATTAGGATCAATAGCACACGTACTGTTTTCACATTTCAAATGATGTTGCCGTTGGTGACCATCAGGCAACGGTCCTCGGTGTACACGATTATCATGTATGGACACACATCGTCCTCGGTATTCACGATAAACATGTATGTGGACACACATTGTCCTCGGAAATCACGATAAACGTGCATGGACACACATTGTCCTCGGTATTCACGATAAACATGTATGGACACACACCGTCCTCGGTTTTGCCGAAGTCCTCGGTAATTCAATCCACACTGGGAGCCAACAATTTCATGTTTCCTCTCAAATTGACCCTCCATCTTACTCAGCAGATCATGCTCTATCACCGAGAAAAAATAGATGCTTCTCAGGTGGTAAATAAAGGGTGTCCTCGTTAGTGACCGCCCAGACATAGTCCTCGGTAGTCACGGCAAACACGTATGTGTGTGTGTGTGTGTGTGTGTATTTGTGTGCGCGCGGGATGCGCGACCGTCCGCTGTTCACGGGCAGTGTGTCACGTGACCTTGCCTGAGGGCCATGACCTTGAGCCGACCGCAGCGGCGGGCTGAGCGCCGCAGGGCGGAAGCTGGCTGCGCGTGCTAGAGTAAGGCACGGGTAACCGCAGTGAGAATGCAGAGTGTTTGTGTTAATTCTTGTGTACTGTTGATAACTTTGGCTTTGAGCATTGCGGGCCGACATCCTGCTCGCCATGCCCCACTTCTCTGGTGAGGGTTCCCTAAGCCGATACTTAGACGACTATGAGCGTTATGCTAGGATTCAGGGATGGGACGAGGTTAGGAAGTTGGATGTGCTTCCCCTGACACTGTCGGGCATTGCGCGTGATGCCTTCGATGGCTTGTCTGCTGCTCAGGTTTTAACGTATCATGGGGCAGTTGAGGGTCTTAGGTCTGCTTTCAGTAGGGCATCGGTTACAGATCATCACCTGGCTCTCCGGGATCTACGGTACAGCCCAGGGGAGCCCCTAGATGCTTTCGAGATCAGATTTAGGAAAATTATGAAATTGGCTTTCCCGTCACAGGCTGACTTGAGTCCCTTTTGTTTACCCACTTCCTGGCAACACTCCCTCAAGAGTACCATGCGGCTATCATTGCTGATGGTATATCTAGCTTTGTTGACGCTGTAGGGAAGGCTAGGAACTTGCGGAGCTCTAAGCTCCTCCTCAGTGCTCCAACCCAACTCCATGTTGCCCAGACTCTAAGCAACCCGGTTCGACACCTGGAGTCTGTGGACTTCTTGGGGCGCTCCAGCGTAGGGTGACTGAATTAGAGTCTCGTCTGGGGGTTGCTGCCTTCTCTGGATTTGCTCCTTACCAGCGCGCTCCTTCGAGTGGTGTCGCCAAACCCCAGCAGGCTGGAGCATCAACAGGTCGCGTCTGTTTCTGTTGTGGTATGGTGGGCCACACCCGCAACTGTTGCAGACCAAGAGACCGGACATGTTTCTGTTGCCATTTGAAGGGCCATGTGGCCAAAATGTGCCCGACTCCATAGGAAAACTTGACCCGGTTCGATCGACGACCCGACCCCAACGATCGAACCCATAGCAGGGAAAAATAAACATGGTCAGTCTAGTGAAGCTATGCCATTAACCCAGGACATGAGATTTACCGGACACCTGGCCGGAGTGGAATGTCAGTGTCTGCTTGATACAGGTAGTACCATTAGCATTACACACAAGTCTGTTTTTGATCTAATGCCTAACCTTTCTTTGCGACCAACCTACACACAGGCATGCCCGGCGTCGCAGGGCAACTTGCCTCTTCTAGGACGAATCGTGATTCTTTTTCAGGTCGGTGGTATTCAGTTTCATATTCCATGTTTCGTTTCCGAGTGCACTGATGTGCCATGTTTGTTAGACATTTATTTTTGCAGCACTGCCTCTGTGTGATTCATCTGAGTTCCAGGCAGTTGCTATTAACCCCCTGGCTTCTGTGCGCTCCGTGTCGGCACAGGCCATTGCAGTTAGACAGGCATCTTGCAACATTGGCCAGGTGCTGTTGAGTGCCTTCGTTCCCAATTGCGACTATCATGGACTGAGCCTGTAGCCACTGATTCTCAGGTGAATGAGGTCCAGCCGTCGACGAGTTCTGTGTCTGAGCGCCCTGGCGAGAGGTCGACCGGCGCCAGTGATGGCGACCGTGTTCCTGGTTCAGAATCGGGATTAGATCTGATTCCTTCCTCGAGTAGGGTTGATTATTTTTCGTTGATTAGTTCATCAGGAACTGTTTCTTCGGCCGGGGAGCAGCCGGCAGCTGTCCTGCCTGCGGCATCTGTGTCCATTCAGGTACCTGTTCCGGCATCAAGGAGGTCTGCTCGTGTGCGGAGGCCGAGGGTGACGTACTCTCCTTAAAATATCTTGTGATTAGTGTTCGTTAGACTTCATGACTTGTAATACTATAATTATGTACTTATTGTAGTTTGCTTGGCTGTAGTGGGACTGGACGGATGTAGCACGCAGAGTACGTGAGGACGGATTTGGCATTTAGGGCTTTTAAGTTACGCGAAAACATTCTAGCATGCTGTAATGGTGTGGCACCTGCGAGTCGACCCGGGTCCCGAACCGGTTCGCCTCACGCGGGATTCCTTGATTACGAGGTTATTGCCAACGTGCCAAGTGCGTGGTGGTGGACGTTCGACCGTTAAGCTCGGTCCTTATCCCTCCTGGTGGCATTCGTCTGCGCCCATCAGTCCTTCGGCCAGTATAAAATAGTTGTTGCAAGGCATTAAGGTTCTGCTAGGGTTAAATGAAGTTGGCTTTCTTTTCTTTTGTTTCGCTGGAAGCAATTATTCTGAGGTGTCTGTGGGCTGCAGGTTAGCCTGGCGCCGGACCATCCCAGAGAGCCAGTAGTAAGACTTATATTTGTATGACACCTGGTTAGTGAACATTAAGTGCATTATCTTAGATATTGCGAAGGTGATCTCAGGATGGCTGGGTGTGTGAGACCATGGTGTATGAACCCGTTGGTGCGGCTGGTTGCTGGTTGTGGGTCGCTGCCCAGTATTGTAAACAGGGAAGGGTGTAGTCTGTGCTCATGCGTTGGCCGCATGGCCGCATGATCAATTAGTAGTTACCGGCTAGCCGCTGGGCGTCGCTACTGTGCGCCGATGAGCGATGTGTGCGTGTGTGTGTGTGTGTGTGTAGGTGTGTGTGTATGTGTTTGTGTGTGCGCGGGATTCGCGGCCGTGCGCTGTTCACGGGCAGTGTGTCACGTGACCTTGCCTGAGGGCCATGACCTTGAGCCGACCGCGGCGGCGGGCTGAGCGCCGCACGGCAGAAGCTGGCTGCGCGTGCTGGAGTAAGGCACTAGTGCCCGGAGTGAGAATGCAGGGTGTTTGTGTCAGGCTTGTGTTGATAACTTTGGCCAAAGTTGATAACTTTGGCTTCAAAGTTGATAACTTTGGCTTTGAGCATTGCGGGTCGCCGCCCGGGAGTGTGAAGAAGCGCCATTGCTGAAAGTGGCCTCAAGACGTAAAATTAAATACACCATTAGACTCACTGGCTCAGTGTTTTCCGGGGTTGCGCTGGAGAAAAGCTGCATGTGGAATGATGCGTACGGAGATTCGCTGGGAAAATTCGATTAATTCAATTTGATGATTAGTTCTCATTTTTCTAAATTTTCTGGTAGTCAAGAAATCTGGATATTCGCTGAGCTTTGATGCACCTCATCCTTTGGTTAAATATGATCACATATTGGCTACCGAACCGAAGCCCTTTCTCGGTGTTCTTTTTTGGACCCGTTGCGTTTTTCTTCGTCTTCGGATGCGTCTTAGGGCTTCGGCCCATTTTTGAGACCGCGGCTCTTTTTGAGCGTTTGTTGCTTTTTTTGTGTACCCACGATTTTTTTTAGGTACTGGCGCGTTTTCGAAGACATCAATGTGTTTATTTAGTGCCCGGTCTTTTGTTCCTTTTTAGGACCATGTCGCTTTTTGAGGACCCCAGCCTGTTTTTGAGGACCCCATGCGTTCTCATGGGCCCGGTGTGGTTTCCCGGCCTCCGGTGTTTTTTTTTAGAGCTCCCGATGTACTTATTTAGATCTGCAACGCATGTTTCAAGGCCCTGCAGTGTTTTACGAGACTCAGTACGGTGCACTTTCGGCCTCACGTTGTGCTCTTAGGGTCCCGCTGTGTTTGTTTGGTGCTGCTGACACACATCTGTGGCACCCCAGTACGATTTTGAGACTCCGGTATGATTTCTTTGGGTCCCGGCGCGACTATTTGGGCTCAGGCGCGTGTTTCCGAGGGGGGGGGGGGGGGCGGACCAGAAGCCAGTTCTCTGTGCTCGATGCAATTTTGGGGGACTGATTAATATTTATTTTTCAAGTCCGATGCCCGAGCTAATGTTTTTCTTTCAGGACTCCGACGTCATATTTTGTGTTCCCCCACGATTTTTTAGCTCCGGTACGGCTTTTCGGGGCCGTATGCGATGTTTAAAGGCATCTGGTGGTATGATTGAGGCACCGGGGTGATTTTCCTGGCTCGGACATTTATTTGTCGGAATATCTCCATATTTTGGAGGCTTCGGCTTGATTGTCAGGTCCCGATATGCTTTCGGGGCCACACTGCTTATTTGGGCAATTTTGGAAGCCTGACATAAATTTGTTATGCCCTGACCAGAATTTTTATGACTATCGACGTTACTTTTTGGTCCTAAACGCGATATTTGGGGATGGACGCGAATTCGTGGGATGTGTTTTCTCTTAGCTGGGCCCCAGCGCGAACTTGGCGGGCCCTGGCGCAAGCTTTTGGGGCCCGGCGCGATATTTTTGGTGCTCGCTGTATTCTGGGGGATTCTGGGGCCCCACACGAATTTATGAAGCCCCAGCGATATTTTTGGGGAACTCTGTGCGTTTTTTTGGGCGGGGGGCACACCTTCAGGATGGTGGAATTTGTCTTTTGGTACGCCACGGCATCTGTTCAACTTGATTTTTTTGCTCAGCCGATGACACCATTCAGAGTTTTACTCTGAAGGGTGTCATCGAATAATTTGTAAAAGAGGCCCTTCGAATAATTTTATTTCAGGACCTGTTCTCAATCTTCTGGTGCTTGGGTCGATTCGGTGGAGTCCCCTTGTGATCTTTTTGAGGTCCAGTTCTGACTTTTGTAAGCCCCCTGCGCGATAATTTTGGTCCCAGATAGGTACAATTCTTCGGGATTCCGATGCAATTTTTTCGGTGTCACAACACGTTTTTGTTCCGGGGCCCGACCTTCTTTTTTTGTGTGGGGGGGGGGATATTTGACGCAACTTTTGTGGCTGCAGACTGACATTCCGGGCAGGAATTGATGTTTGGGAAGCCAGCTGCGAGTTTTGGGGCTCCGACGCGATCTTTTAGGCTCCTAGTGTGATGTTCAAGGGCAGTGATGCCACTTTTTGGGGTCTCGGTGCGATTTTTGCGTTCCGTCGTCATTTGTTGGAATCCCTAGCGCGAGTTTTAGCGGCCTCGACACTTTTTTTTTTGGGGGGGAGGGCTGAACATGTGTTGGGGGCTTTTCGCGCCATTGTTCTGGCCTCATAGTGATTTTTGTCACGTCCGGATTGCTTTCTTCGTCTCCCCGGCTTCATTTTTGGGTGATCCCGATGAGACTCTTAGGTCCTGTCGAACCTAAGAGGTTCGACAGGACCTGTCGAACCTTTTGGGGCACCCGTCGCGGTGCCCCAAAAGGTCAAGAACGCGAATTTTCAAGAACGCCGCACGACTTTTTCAGGCCCCCAACGTAATTTTCAGCGGCAAGGCGCGAACTTTTGAGGCCCCTATCGTAATTTTCAGGACCCCGGTCCGACTTTTCTGGGGCCACAGCACGAATTTCCGGGGTAACGGCCAAATCTTTTTGGCCTCAGCTTGATTTTCAGGGGAAATCCCGTCTTTTTGTGCCTCAAGGTGATTTTCCAGGACCATGGTACGAGTTTCTTGGTCCCAGCGTGGTTTTAAGGAGCCAAATTACAAGATTTTGTGCCCCCAGCGTGATTGCAGGACCCCCGGTCCGACTTTTTGGGGACCCAGTGCGATTTTCAGGGACCCGGGCCGTCTTTTGGGGCCAGGGAGGTCATTTTCAAGGGCCCGCAGCGTGATCATGCTGGGGCCTTTGATTTTCAGGGGGCCCGGCACGATATTTTGGGAGCCAGCGGTATTTTCAGGGTCCGCGGTCACACTTTTTTTAGTCCTGAACATCATCTTCACGGTCCCTGGAACTGTTTTGTGCCCCTGACGTGATCTTAAGGTCCTTGGTGCGATTTTAGAGGCCCTAGCGTCATCTTAGGGGTCCTGAGCGATTTTTATCCAGCCCAAACATGATTTTTGGTGACCCAGGTACAATTTTTAGGGGCCAAAGTATGATTCTTAGGGGGCTTGGTGCAATTTCTCCGAACCGCGGCGCGATTTTTGTGAGCCTCACAACATCTCAGGGGGATGACACTGACCCCTCTGCCCATTCTCATTTCGTTACGCCACTAGTGGTAGGCCGTCTGAGGCGTTCGAGTGTAGCACGCAGTTTCCTCGAAGTTCGCCATGAAGCTCTCCAAGTTACCACGGAACCTCCAGTTATCAGGAGTCCCAAGCTCTAGGAACCATACCTTTCCAGGGATCATATCCCTCGCACTGCAAGGGCTAAAATTAGGACACACGACCATTTACCGTTCCCAAACAAGCAGATTTTGGGGCAGAAACGCCATTGCGAGATAGAAAAATGAATGTTACTTAGAATGCCCAATTTGTCAAAAATGTTTCTAGCCCCTGGAGGCTCTCATAAATAAGGGTGGGGCAACAGGCCCTTCTGTCACCCTCTCCCACGTCCATGTTCTACAGCCATTGATTTCAGGCTTCCAGAAGAACAATGCGCCGGTGACGTCATATGACTGCCACTCCGAAACGTAAGCATGTCACCTTAATATATTACCTGCTTCTGCGCATTTGTTGGTCTGCTAGGGAAGACAAAAATGGCGTCCGGGGATGGTTCTCGGCATTCGTCGTCCAATTCGTCAGCCCCACAAACTATCTTCGATTTGGCCAAATCACCAGAGAACATCTTCAAGAACGATGGAAGTTTTTTGGAAATGTTCAAAAAGGTACAGAAAAGCGGGGAGGCTGCCGCAAACGCATCAGCAAAGATGGAACGTCCTGCGGCGGGAACGCCCAAGGTAGATGCGGAAAAGGAATCCGACGATACTCCGAAGAAAACAAAGGATATTCCAAAACCTAAGTATGGGTTTGTGGGCAAGAGGCGCGGTGGAAAGATTCTTCCAACTGGAAAGGTGAAGAAAGTTAAACAAGATGAAGAAGATGATGGTGGGAAGAAAGATGCTTGGTCACAGTATCTGTCTGAGGTACAGAAGTATAAGGATCAGACATGTCAGGAAGAAGGAGCAACGAGGCCTCTGGTCAAGTGACAAATTGGTGGAACTGTGTTGTGATGATGGAACACTGTCATGGTTACCTTAGCCAGGACTAATGTGCTGCCTGTCAATATCTAAATCAGAAGTATAGTTTCACCTGGTCTATTCAAGGTGAAAATTTGGTGGTCATCTTGGTGTGTTGATTCATTTGTCATGCATTGCTTGAACATGTGCTGTTTGGATCCCATTAAATACATTAAGAATACATGTAAAGAAGTGTGTAATATTGTGCAAGAATGAACAGTTCAAATCTAAATTGCAGAAGCAGCCCTTCATAGGAATCCTTGCATTTGTATATTGTTAAGCAGTCGGAAACTTACTTTCCAGGTTGGGACTTGGAGTGCATACTGACCAGAGTGGGAAACTTACTTTCCGGGTTGGGAGTCGGAGTGCATACCGATTTCTTCCGGAGTACATTTTCATGGACATTATTTTTGTATGCATGGAATCTGTTTACCAGTAGCTGACCGGAAAAACCTAAATCAGTACCTACATAATATGCATAAGTAATATCATTCTCATTTTTGGTCAAATCAAATGTCAACATCAGAACAAAGAAGTGAACAATGGATGGCACCACCTGGCAGTGACCGTAATAATCAGAAGTTTCGTTTCTCGTAACTCACAGGAGCAATGCGCTTTCATTTCACTGTTGGTCTCAGTACAAGGCTAGCCATATGAAAAACAAACAAATACTTCACAGTTCACCCTCAGCTTAGAGCTCATACTTACCTACACAGCCAATTTCCCACATAATACAAAAGCAACTCTGCTACCGCACACACCACAGTTGAATGTGATCAAAGCAAAGGATCAGTCAAGGTCTTGTGTTTGCAGTATGACACTGTTAACCATGTGTTCAAAGTTGCTAATGGTTGTGATGTCATAAAAAATACCTTGCATTGATTGGTTGACATATTTCAGAACAGAAAATGCTAACTCAGCCAATTCTGATCGGTGGTCTCCGAGACTGGAGGACGTCTCTTAAAACTGTCAAATTTTCCATCATATGGGTGGCAAGAACACAGGTTTTCCCGAGACATGGCTCCAGAGCCAGAGAACATTGTACTCGGTGTGCATGCACACCATCTTGTAAGTGCTCTTGGCACGTTGTCAGCAATTCCGGTGGTTGAAATTTATAGGAGTGCTTGAAACTGTGGTCTGGCTGCCGACTGCTACAACAGGTGGTTAGTTTGAGTGGTGACCGTAAGTGGAATAACCAGCGTTTTTGGGGTATTGTTATGTGTTTGTTTTTATTGATATCTTTGTTCCCACATTTGTGTTGGAGTACATGTGAAGCCCACCCTATCCAGTATGAACCTGGAGTGCAAAAATGTTTTCAGAGATCAAATCTCTTAAGAAGTACCTTAATTCCCACCCTGATACTGACTTCATCTGGAGTACATTTTCATGGACATATTATTTTTTTGATGCATGGAATCTGTTTACCAGTAACTGATAGTAAAAGCCTATGTAGTCAGTACCTACATAATATGCATAAGTAGGTAGTATGCATTGTCATTTTTGGCAAAATCAAATGTCAAAGCATAGGTACAAAGAAGTGAACAGTAGATAGCACCACCTGGCAGTGAATCATGGGCTTAAGGGTGCCTAAACTGCTAGTGGTTATCAAGCAGTGAGTCATGATAATCAGCACAGCTTCATCTCTCATAACTCACAGGAGCAATTTGCTTCCTTTTCACTGTTGGTTTCAGTACAAGGGTAGCCATGTGAAAAACAAACAAAATACTTAACATTTCACCCTCAGCTCTGAGCACATACCAACCTACACAGCTAATCCCCACATAATATGAACCTGGGCATGAATGGTCAATTCTGGTTGAAGTGCCCTCAAGCCCAAACAACCACATAATATTAACCTACCTCCACTACCACACATCCCACAGTGGTGCACAGCACCACTGTGGTGATAGTGGTGCACAGCACAATTTATCAGTCAAGGTCTTGTGTTTGTGGCATGACACTATTAACAATATGTCAAAGTTGCCAATGGCTATGACATCATACAAAATACCTTGCATCAATGCATCAATTGGTTGACAGACAGATTTTAGAACAGAAAACACTAACGAAGCCAATCCTGATCTGTGCACTCTGTGGCGCTGGAGGACGTCCCTTAAAACTGTTAAATTTTTTCCACTATATGGGTGGTGCAAATGCAGGTTTTGGGAGGTGCAGCTCTGGAGTCAGAGTGACCAGAGAATATTGTACTCAGTGTGTAGGCTGAGTAGTCTTAGGCTGAATAGTCTTGCAGGTGCTGTTGATGTGCTGTTGTCTGCCTTTGAGATTTATTGTTATTGATATTGAGAGAAGTGTGTGAAGCTGTGGTCTGGCTGCTGACTGGGGAAAGGCAGACTTTGGGGATTTGGGGGAAAAGATGTTAGAATACCATGTTTGCTGATGTGATTATGCTAATGTGACTACTCATTTCCATTCAAAATACTTATTTTTCATTGGGAAATTAAAGGGGTATATTTGTGCTTTAAGGTGTTGTATGAATTCTTGGAATTCTCATTTCAATGCAATGTTTACGAACATGACTAAGATGATTGGACCACTCATTTTCTGTGCAGATGCTTTTCAGGTTGTTAGCAAAATAACACCAAAAAGGGGCTTTACATTAGATAATGCAACATAAAAAGAAACTAGCCTAACCTAGCTTAACCTCCCTTTGGAGAAGGAAATATTTCCGCCCCCCCCCCCAAAAGAAAGTATCTTCTGAAGTTGTTCCAAAGTTTATAAACCTAACTGAACCTAACCTGACCTAACATCTGGCACTTTGATGAAAAAGGTTTTTTCATTAAAAAAAAATCATAGAAAACCTAAGCTAACCTACCCTAACCAAACCTAATCCATTTGTCCTTCATGGAGGGGAAATTTGTGTTAAAACTTGTCTTGTTACCACAGTGTTAAAATAATGGTTTTTTGTTAGGTGTGAGATGTCAAAACGAGCAGAATAGGATGTAAAAATTTGCCATGGAATTAGTGTCATTTCAAATGCTTTTGACGTCTTTCAGACTCAAATTTGAGCCAATGGTGTACTTATGACTGAGTGTAAAGAAAATATACGACCTTCAATGTACCAAGAGGTGCTGAGTTGACATCAAAAGTAATGTTAAGGATTATACTTTATTGCTCAACGTTTCGGCCAGGGGCCATCGTCAGGAGTGATCAGAAAATGTCAAGCTTAACAATTGGAAAAAAGCATGCGGGAAAAAAGCGTGCAAAAAGACACGTGGAATGCAGAAAAGCCTCCTCAGTGGTGCAGACACTTAAAGAAACTCCAAACCAGAAACATTGTTTCTGGTTTGGAGTTTCTTAAACCAGAAACATTGTTTCTGGTTTGGAGTTTCTTAAACCAGAAACATTGTTTCTGGTTTGGAGTTTCTTTAAGTGTCTGCACCACTGAGGAGGCTTTTCTGCATTCCACGTGTCTTTTTGCACACTTTTTTCCCGCATGCTTTTTGAGTTTTCTTAAACCAGAAACATTGTTTCTGGGTTGGAGTTTCTTTAAGTGTCTGCACCACTGAGGAGGCTTTTCTGCATTCCACGTGTCTTTTTGCACGCTTTTTTTCCCGCGTGCTTTTTTTGGAGTTTCTTAAACCAGAAACATTGTTTCTGGGTTGGAGTTTCTTTAAGTGTCTGCACCACTGAGGAGGCTTTTCTGCATTCCACGTGTCTTTTTGCACGCTTTTTTCCCACGTGCTTTTTTCAATTGTTCAGCTTGACATTTTCTTATCACTCCTGACGATGGCCCCTGGCCGAAACGTTGAGCAATAAAGTATAATCCTTAACGTTACTTTTGATGTCAACTCAGCACCTCCTGGTATATTGAAGGTCGTATATTTTCTTTACACGCAATGTCTAAAACCCAGGAGCATCTAAGAGCCATTCTTCGCTGTATTAAACAATACTTATGACTGTACCCTCATCAGTTGTTTTGATATTCATAATTTAGGAAGAGCTATATTCGGGATAGCAAGAAAAAACCTATGCTATACAATGACACTGCATGCCATATCGCATTAGAGTAATCCCTTTGCGTGAAATTGTGTTGCGAAATGTTTGTGTATCACCATTCCTTATCGAGAGCATCATCATACTTGTAAACGAGGTACTGTTAGAAAGGAGACACGAAGAACTCATAAGCACGCATTGAGAAGCAGGATGACTATACTTCCTGGAGAAGGATGTGATTTGAGTGTTCATAAAGTGGTATATTCCACCCTATTTCACGAATAATTTAACATTGTGTTACCACCTTAAAACACAATAATACCATTAAAAGTTGGTGTGTAGTGACCAGATATACAGGTGGTACCTACCCAGTGTTGCAACCATGTTTATTGTCCCTGCATGCTCGTGGAGACAGTATGATCCAGATGCCTCCATTTCCATACACTGCACCCTTGAGAAAGTTGTTGATTGGTTGGATATCACATTCTGTTAATCTCCCATTTTGGTTAATGTCCCATTTTGCAAAGCAATAAAACTGGAGTGCTGTGATTCTGAGATCTGCATTTCTGAGATCTCATCAGTCGGCATGCTCTACATCACGTATTCCTGCAAATACCATCTGGACGATTGGCACAGTTGGTTAAGGAGTTTGTCTTCTAAACCAGTGATGGGAGGTTCAAATCCCAGCATGAGTGTTTTTAACCTGATCACTCAGTCTTTGACAGTCAGGGCTGTTGGTTCATGATGCACTTCAGATTACTTTTCATCATCATGTTAAGTTGCCTGATGCACGGATTTGTCTATGAAATTAGGGAGGAGAAATACTCAATTAAAGCCTAATCATGAAATGAATCTCCATCTTAACCTCCAGAGCCAAGATTGATTATTGCCAAGCTATCAGGGGTGGATTCATGAATTGTCATGGGGGCACTTGTCTGGATGCCATTTCTTTGGAGGGGTGCCACTACAAAGGCACCTTTGTTAGGGCACCTCTGGTGAGAAAATCCAATGGGTGTGTGTGCACTCAGCCTGCCTGGAGGGTACCTTTTCCTCTTAGAGGAGTGTTTTTGGCTGAAAAAAATCTGAACAGTGAGGGTGCACTCAAGCCTTCCAGAGAGGCACCTTTCCTTCCAAGGGGGCACCTTTTCCTACCTCTGGCTAACAAATTTTGAGGTGGTATGCTCAAGCCTTCCTGGAGGGTGGGGGGGGGGGGCACATGTCCCCAGTGCCCCTTGTATCCACCCATTCAAGCTAAAAATATATAATTGGAACAAATTTTGAACATTGATATGCTTAAAATGAAGGTGCTTCATCAAAAACCCAGGGTAGCATTTCTTTACCCCTCCCCAAAAAGCATGAAACAAATTTTTAACATTTCTGAAACAAATTAAAACATAATTTTAGCATTTAAAGGAACCTAGCCTAGTATCTCCTTTATCAAAGTATAGCATGTGACTAACTTAGCAGTGGATGGCATAACCTGCAATGATACCTGCATATCTAGCATGCATTGGCCATATTCTATCCATGCATCAGTTTAGATATTATACCAGGGTGACCAAATTTTCTCAGATGTCATTATTAGAAAAGTGGAACTACACTCAGCTGATTCCTTCCCCCAAACTAGGCCCAACTTCTAATTTTGATGACTATGCTCCTCAGGGCTTGGATGTCATATTTAATTTTTTTTGGCTTGCATGTGACATTGCAATTCAGTGGCTTGCATGCATTCAGTGTCCTACAAATCATTTTCAAACTCCATCCATGCTTGCTTTGAGGGGCCTGCACTTTGTACACCTGCTGGCATGAATCTCGGCCCATCAACCACTACTTAGAACTAAAAAAATAAGATGTCCGAGCCTAAAACATGTGTCCACTTTATTTTTACATACATTCAATGAGGGACTCATCACAACATCAGCAAGCAGTCTTCCATTTATCAATTATATTTTGACTGAATACTTGTGTCACTTAACTGTCCTGGAATAGGCTGCCTGCTGATGTGGGGAGCTCCTTATTGAATGTATTTAAAAATAGGGTGGACAATTTTTTTAGACAGGAAAATCTTGTTTTTGAGCTCTAATTAGTGATGGATGGGGTGATATTTATGCTAAGTAAGTGTGCACGGCACAGACCCCTTTAAGCTGGCATGGATGCAGTTTGAAAATTAGTAGTAAGGAATTCAACCCACATGTGTTAAGAGGGATCAAGGAAATACGGCTGGATAGTTAGGGTACATAGGCATTGATAGGTGTGTGGGATGTTGGTGGATTGTTTCTTTAGGATGTGGTGATAGTTGTGGTGGGTCCTTTTACCGGGCTTATGGTATCTTCCATTTACAGACTTAACTGGATAAGCCCTTGTGGCTCTTAGTAAGTCACTTTATGACATGACATGATATGGTATTAAACACTTTATGACTTTATATCTTTTTCTCCATGTCCACACAGAATATTCCAAATGAGGTTGCACATAGGCTAAGTACAGTTTTTCATGAATTCCTTGCTCTCATAACTCACCCTCCTATTAATGATTCCGGGCATTCTGATTTATCTGTTCCTAGCATATATACATTGTCTTTCTGCTTCAAGGTCATTTGAAACTAACACACTGTAGTCTTTTTCCTCTCCAATAACACCCAGTTCCCTACCTCCCATTGTATATCTGAAAGTCTCGCCTCCAAACCCTAGAAGCATAACCTGATGCTTTTCATAATTAAAAAAAAACCCCCCTTTAAACCCCCCCTTTTTGTTCCACCACAAATATTAAATAATAAAAAAAAAAAAAAATTTATAAAAAAACCCCACCCCAATATTTTCATACAGGGGTGTCGATTTTTGAAAAACATTGGGGGGCCGAAGTGCCAAAACACTAGACACCCCCCCCCACCCAAAAAAAAAACTCGTCGGATTTAGCCCACTATATTTTCCGATCTCAGAAATTCTGATTTCTTATTCGACGATGTGTATGTTTATGTTTATTCAGCATCCTCACCGACGGCGAAAATCGCCCAATAACTGGTGAAGTCACATAATTAAAAGAGCAGTGCTCAGTACATTTCAACATAACAACTCTTGGTTGGTCATTGGTTCTACGACACGTCGACCGTTGTGTCATATAGCGTCGCCAATCTCTCACGCCGATTGGTCGCGGGCGAAGAGTAGCGACAGGTGAGACTCGAACTCACCAACATAACAACTCTGAGTAATAGCATGCGACTGCAGTGCCATATAGTAGGCTCGGATCTATCGTCACCGTCACCGTCACTGTTACCCTCCTCCTCACTCCACACACCAACAAACACACACCGGCTTAAATAAAAATACTTCAGCGATCAGATGCAGGCTAAAACACACCGGCATTGATGAAGCATCAGAGCACAGCAGACCTGAACGGTAATGACGATGGGTGACAGTATTTCCTTGGTGCCTAACGTTAGGGAGGGGAATTTTTCCATTTAGTACGCCACTGCGGCTGCTCAACGTGTTTTTTTTCCGCAGATTGCACGATCGAGAGTAGAAAGGCCCTTCGGATAATTTTCTTTCGGGACCCATTCTTAATTTTCCGGTGCTCTGGTCGATTCGATGGAGTCTCCTTGTGGTTTTTGTGGTGAAGTCTATTTTTATAAGCCCCCTGCAGGCCATTTTTGGAACCCGGTACGATTTTTCTGGCTCTCGGTGCGTTTTTTTCCGGTGCCCAAACAGGTTTTTTTTCCGGCGTCCGACGACTTCTTATTTTGTGGATCCTTGACGCAATTTTTCCGTCCGCAAGGTGACATTCCGGGTATATATTGGTACTTGGGAAGCCAGCTGCAACTTGTGGGGCTCCGGCACGACGTTTTGGCCCCAGTGAGATTTTCAAGAGAAGCGGCGTGAATTTGTTTTTGTCTAAGTGCGATTTTTGGGGCCCCGTCGTCACTTGTTGGGATCCCTTGCGGTGGCTACGACACGTTTGTGGGGGCCCAACAAGTTGTGTGGGCTTTTGGAGCTATTGTTGAGATCCCAGATTGATTTTCCGTGTCCGGACTGTTTTTCATTCACCCGGCTTCATTTGTTGGGTGATCTCAACGAGACTTTTAGAGCCCCGGTGGGACCTATCAGGCCTCTGGCGTGATTTTCAGGGGCCCGGGTGATAATTCTTAATACCCCAGTCTCGGCGTGATTTTCAGGAGGCCCCGGCCCGACCGTTTGTGGCCCCCGTCGTGATTTTCTTGAATCCCGGCACGACTTGTTTGCGGCCCCAACGTGATTTTCAGGGGCCCAGGTGCAAACTTTTGAGGCCCCAGCGTCATTATCGGGGCCCCTGCGCTACGTTTGGGGGCCCCGAATGTGATTTTTCTGAGCCCCGGTGCGATTTTTGGTCGACCGAGTGAAATTCTTAGGGAGCATAGCGCATTTTTTTTCTAAGCTCGGCGGACTCTTGGGGGCCCCACAACCTATCAGGACGGGGGGGGTGAGGGAACTTCCCACAATTCCCCCTCCCCATTCGGTATGTCACTGTGCCATGCAATGATGCAACATAAGAATCCAGGAATAGTTCATCTGTTTCATCACACATGTGATTTCAACTCCCCAGTTATCCAGACAGTTTGAGGAAAGTCAAACATCTGCTACATGGATCAGCAAGGATGGATTGTAAGGCAACATGGATACCATGGAATTCCGGTCAGAGTAGTTATGCTACAATACATACCTTCTTCAACACACTGCTTTGGAGAAGGATGAGCTCCTGAAGTTTGGTCAGGGTTGGAGTTGGAGGTGGATGGAGCAACACTGTGAAGGACATAACATATGGTTCAAGAGACTTGTTTCCATTAACAATACAGGGGATGAAGTAACATTTTCATTGACTTCTATGGTTTTCATTGGCTTCATTGACTTTCTATAGTGTCCTGAGTAAGCAGGACAATCGAGATGGGTTTCTGTTATATGCATTTTTTTTTTTAAAATAAGTTTCATCCGAGTTCTTGTTGGGCTGGCTTTATGAACCAGGGTCGGATTGCTAAGCAGAGCTTGTTGCGTGAACCCTGGCCCCACCACCCGATCCATTAATTCAAGTTAAACGGCAGAATTTTGACCGAAAGTTTAACGTGCCGTCAATGCACCGACACAGCCGCCCGGTATAAACAATGTTAAAATGTAGCTTTTATACCCCAGTGAGAATGGTATGGATTCACTCATCAGTGAATTTGCAAACATACTGATGTATCAGTTAACACCAATGCAGGGAGCTATGTGATCACCCATGGTCTGTGCCCTAAAGCCCAAATAACTAAGTAACAATGCAGGGAATCTGCTGCATAACAGTTTGACCATAAATTAGCCATGATATATGGCATCATACTTCCCATGCTATTTACAATAGTGAGCTATATTTTGTGTACAAACATCAGGACATTAGAAATGTTAATTAACGTTACACACATCAGTTCCTAACAAGTGTCAGCAATACATTTCCTTCATGTGCTTTAAACATGATTCAAGAAAGCACTGTCTACGATTTTAAACTTGCAAAAAGAGTGGGCCGCCTGGAATTTTGAGTGCTATTTGAGTGAATTTGCTGTCTTGTTAGTGAACTGACCACTTATTGAGATATATGTACTTTAACTTTGCCTGCTTCCATCATGAAAATTTGTCATTTTCCAATACATCAGAAATCATCAGAATAACTTCTTGTCTACAAACCGGTGTATGCATTTCTATGAATTTCTCATATTTATTAACACAAATGATGTAGATCTGATCTGCAAATTTATAACTCAGAAAATGTTATCAGCACAGGATTCCATTCCTGAAAATATTGTACTTTCAAAATGTTATTGTTCTTTGTGAACCAATAAGTGCAATGCTCTCATACAGCATGCAGATGGAGGTTCATCACGTACACCAGGTAGCACAAAAAGAGATATTATTGCAGTCTAAGGTAACCACAAGACATGTTTTACACCCATTTTTACCTCCAAGAATCATTCAAAGGAGCTAGGTTTTGTCTAATTGCGTTAGGCTAGGCTTTTGTTGTATGTTAGTAAATGAAAAAAAATCTTCAAAAACGGTTCAAGCTAGATTAGGTTACGTTAGACTTTTTAAGTTCAAAATGTTTGAGAAAAAAGAAATTGGGGGGGGGAGAATTTGGCATAAAAATAATCATTTCTTGCATGGAAGTCTAGGCTAGGTTAGGTTAGGTTACATTTTTTTTTATCTGAACATTATTTTTCATCCTATATTACTCAAATCCAAGCCCCCTTTTCCACGTTATTTTTCCTCAGAAATGAAAAGTGTGCATCTGCAGAGGAAATGAGCGGTTACATCATGTTCAGCACATTAACAAACACTGCATTAAAAAATAAACTAGAAGAAGTTAGAGAGTACCATGAGCTGAAATATTACCCAAAAAGCCAGGTATTATCACAGTTTAAGGTAACCACAAGAAAAGTTTTACACACATTTTACCTCCATGAAGCATACAAAGGGGTGAGGTTTGTCAGGTTAGGTTAGGCTTTTGTTGTAAGTTATAAAAAAAATCATTTGTTGGTAAATAATTTTTGTTAATGATTTTTCTACAAAAAAAAATAATAAACGGTTCAGGCTAGTTTAGGTTAGGTTTTTTAAGTTGAAAATATTTGAGAAAATGCCTCGAAAATTTAAATTAAAAACAATTAATTTCTTGTATGGGAAGTTGAACTATGTTAGGTAAGGTTATCATACATCTTGAACATTATTTGTATGCTATATTTCCTTACTCCACACCCTTTTTTGGTGTTATTTTTTACTCCCAATTGAAAGGCATGCATTTGCAGAGGAAAGGACATTAAATGTGTGCTTTTATGTATTTTATTAATATTTTTATATTTAAATTTCCAATGCAATGTTTATGAATGTCACTAAGCTGATGGCACTACTCAGTTTCTGTGCAAATGCTTACTTTCCAGGTTGTGAGCAAAATAACATTAAAAATGGGCTTTGAGTTAGGTAACATAGCAATTAAAAGAAATACCTTAAAAATTCAACATAACCTAATGTAACCTAAGCTGACCTTGAAGAAAACAACTATAAAAACAAGATTGGAAAAATATCTAGCAATTTATTTTCTTGAAATTTTACAAATGAAAAAACCTAACCCAACCTAATCTAACCAGAATTATTGTGCTTTAAGGTGGTAACAAGGCAAGTTATTACACATTTGCTTCCATAAAGCAAACAAATGGGCTATGTTTGGTGATGTTAGATTAGTTTAAGTGTTTTAAGTTCGACATTTTTTGCAAAAATTGTTCCAAAATTTGAAAGAAATAGATCTTTTTTCTTTAAAAGCAGCTTATGTTAGGTTAGGTTAAATTGGGTTACATTTTTTTATTGTAAAAAAAATACATTGCTTGAAAATTTTACAACTTGAAGTTTTGGTTTTGTTTTTCTCCAAGGGGAGGTTAAGCTAGGTTAGGTTAGGTTATGTTGCATTTATTTTATTTAAAAAAAAATACTTTACCCTATGTCACCTAATTCAAAGCTTTTTGTTGATGTTATTTTGCTTACAACCTGAAATGTAGGCATTTGTATCGAAAATGAGTGGTCCCATCATCTGAGTCACATTCATAAACATTGCATTGAAATGATACATTCCACGAATTCATAAAATACCTTAAAACACAAATTTACCAAAATCGTGTTTATCACATTCCTAAACATTGCATGGGAAAAAATTAATCAGAAATTACCTTAAGCTGTAAATTTACCAAAAGGTGTGCGAACCCCTGGACGGAAATGCAACACTAGGTGCCCCAATCCTGGGCAGAAAGGGCACTAAGAGCAGTGGAATGAACATTTTAATAAAAGTAAACTAAAAACAGCTCTTCTTGAAGGCAAGCGTGGTAGTTATGTGATATTAACATGGAAACCATGAGCACAAATCAGAAAAAAAGCATGGACTGGACTTTTTCAAGCTTACCTGCCAACTTCTTCAACTACTGTTCCTTTGGGAATTAAATATCAGCAAGCTATTTATTCACTATCTAAAATCACACCAATCCGCAGATACATCAGAAGGTGCGATACATCAGAATGTGCGAAGTACAAAAAACGAATCAGTACGACGTCACATGAGATTGGCCTCCGGATTAAACACTGCGCGCAATTGCACCACAGATGTCTTACCTCCGTCACATTTGTCACTGTAACCTCAAATTTAGACTTCAGGCGCTGGAATTTCTGTAACTGGAATTTTTTCTTTGCATGTTACGATTTTGGATGTTCTGAGGAACGCCCATCACGATGTGTGACATTTAATGCGCGCTAGTGTCTATCGATACAAATCGACGCCCCTGCTTTGGAGAAAAAAATAGAAACAAAAATTAAGCAATATATATTCTGAAAATTTTCTCAATTGAACAACCGAACCCAATTTACCCGAACCTAATGTCAGCTGCTTTTGAAGGAAAACTTCCAATTTTATTTTATTTTTGAAAATGATTGAACAATTTTTCCAAGGTAAACAACTAAACTAGCCTAACCTAGCTAAATCGGTATTATTGTGCTTTAAGGTGGTAACAAGACAAGTTTTTACACACATTTGCCTCCATATAGCAAGCAAATGGGTTAGGTTCGGTTAAGTTAGGTGAGTTTAGGCTTTTCAAGTTGGAAAACTTTTAAAAAAAATTCCAAAAACGTTTCCCCAAAAATGGCAAATTATTTGGTAACCTTGCAGTCTAAGGTGTTCTTTTTTTCCTTTAAAACAAAGAAAAATATGCAGAATACCATGTTTATGAAGGTGACTAAGATGATTGGACCCACTTATTTTTTGTGCTTACTTTTCAGGTTGTGAGCAAAATAATGCCAAAAAGGCTTTGAGTTCGGTAACATCGCATAAACATTTTTTTTTCATGCAACAAAACCTAACCTAGCCTATCCTAACCTATCTTTTGAGAACAAAAATTAAACTAAATTAAAATTTCACTTAATTTATTTTCTGAAAATTCTCAACCTTAAAAAAGAAACCTAACCGAGCCTAACCTAACCTAAGCTGATTTTGAATACAAAATTATATTTTTTGTGAACATGGTTGTAATTTTTTTTCTCGAAAGCTTTTGGGTATTATTGTGCTTTAAGGTGGGAACAAGAAAAGTTGTATGGGCGCTGTATGACCAACGCAGTCAATGCGCCAGTAAACCCAAATAACCAACCAACCAACCCAGAAAGATGTAAGCTGTACTTCCACAGTGGAGGGAATTCCAGCTGTTTTGTTTGTTTTTGCACACAATTTTAAATTTTTCAGCAAAAGGTGGAGAGTCAGTCCACTATCTAATCCAAATCTGTTTCTATTCAGTACAAAATGTGCTGGTTAACATCAATGTTTCTACTTAGTATGGTGTTTTTCATTTTTTCCCTTTAGCTTTCTTATCAGCATAAAATAGCATAGGTTTATTGGGGGGCCCAAATCAACATTGGGGGGGGGCAAGATCAACATTGGTGGGGCCCCACAAAAGGATACAAATCGACGCCCCTGCATACATGCATGATTTTGCACTTATCAAAATTTAATTTCACCTGCCATTTTTGGACCACTTCACAAGCTCTTCTAAGTCTTTCTGCAGCATGTACCTAGGTGCCTAGGTACCAGGCAAATATCAAACTGATAGTGTGATGAGTGGGCTGTTGAGGTTAATTATAGTTTGTATATCCACACTCTCAATGATAACTGATTGTTGTTCACGGGACTGGATTGTATGCAAGTTTGACAATGACAATTGGTTTTTGTGCACACCATTTTGAATTTTGTAGCAAAAGGTGGAGAGTCAGTCCACTATCTAACCCAAATCTGTTTTTTTAATTACAAAATGTGCTGGTTAACATCAACTACATTTTCTATGTACCTAGCATGGTGTTTTTCTTCTTTTTTTTCTTCAACTTTTGTATGAGCATAAAAATAGCATATGTTATTGGGGGGGCCAAATCAACATTGGGGGGGGCCAAGATCAACACTGGTGGAGCCCTGGCCCCCACAAAAGGATACAAATCGACGCCCCTGCCATCTAGACATTAGGGGATGTCCCCATCCTAGCCCCGCCTTCAGCGCCTAAAATATAACACAAACTATAACGTAAAATTCCCTTTATGTAAACGTCCACATGCCTGCACCTTGATCGCAAACACCCGCTTTTATAGTCAGACATGTCACGTACTCGCTTCAAAAAAGGTGGCGCAAATGACCTCTGTGGTCCGGTACGCCTGAAAAAGTCACTCCCCCATGCAGTTAAATTGAAACTTGCCTGATGCTACCAATTTCTGCAATATACGAATAAAAACCTGTGACGTCATCAAGGTTTTAATGCGACTTTGGTGTACCTTTTAAAATAATGGTATTTTTGCGGCGTTTAATAATGGTGTTTTTGCGGCGTACGAGACATTGGGCTTGTCAAGGCTATTTGTCTTGTATAGCATTGGTCGTGGATGACTAAGGTTTGCTTAAAAGTCATGTGAGCCATAGCTTTCTTTTTTTATTCTTTTAGGAATACCTATTATATTGCAGTGGCCATGCAGCTTCTTGCTGAGTTTTCTCTGTCATGGCATCATAAGCTGGCAGATTTGCCCACACATGGCTCTCGTTTTCCCCATATCAATATTGAATGCATGCATTGTTATTGGGCATTTAGGTATGTACCTAGGTAAATATCAAGCTGATGGTGTGATAGGTGGGCTGCTGAAGATAATTATAGTTTGCATATCCACAATCTCAAGGATGATTGTCTGCTGTTCACTGGACAATGCAAGTTTGACAATGACTGGAAATTAAGAATGGATTTTTTTCCTGTTTAAGCTCACATGTGTGTGGTTTTGCCATTGGTGGTGTGTACAAACATCAGTATGACAATCCAATTGTTGTTTTGTGGCCTAACATTAAAAAAAAGAATCTGGTTTAAAATGCATCATCAGCGAATCTTAACATTTTATGGCGTAAGTTTTCCTTGCACAGTGGAGGGAAATCTAGCTATTTTGTTTTTTTTGCACATAATTTTGAATTGTGTAGCAAAAGTTTGATACTCAGTCCACTATCTAACCCAAATCTGTTCTTTTTCAGTACAAAATGTGCTGGTTGACATCAACTAAGTTTTATATGTACCTAACAGTGTTTTTCTTCTTTTTTTTCCTTTAGCTTTTTATCAGCATAAAAATAGCATGGGTTATTGGGGGGGCCCAAATCAACATTGGGGGGGGCCAAGATCAGCATTGGGGGCCATGGCCCCCGCAAAAGGATACAAATCGACGCCCCTGGTCATCAGCAAATTTTAACACCCTATTATCCAAACCTACCCGAATGTTATTCACAAAGATGATACAGAGAAGAGGACCACAGCCCTTTGGCACTCGACTCAAAACATCCTTCCATTCAGATTTACAACCATTTATCACCACCCTTTGTTTCTGTCCCATTAATCATGCTTCAATCCAACCTAGAACTTCTCCATCAATCCCATGCTGTTACACCCCCGACGATGCACCACCTTTCCGTGGTGGTGGGGAGGGGAGGGGAGGGGGATTGCGTTCCCCAATGGTCCGACGGTCAGTCCACCGGGGAGGGGTCAGATTAGGAGTGCCTCACTCGTCCTTCCATCCATACGCTACCATTCCAAAGTCCGTCCCATCTCAACATCCATGTCATTCACCTGGCCCTGCAACACCAACTGTCCCTGCTATGTGTCGGTAGGACAACTTCTCCGGTCCTGCCCTCCAGCTCAGTTTTATCTGGGTAGTCGCACCCCCTCGGCCCGACCCTTGGGGCTGACGGGTCCTGTAGGTTGAGTTCCCCCGTCGTACGGTGCTAGTTGCGACGGGGGGACCAACACTCCTCTTTGGTCCAGATATCCCGGCTGGGCGGTCGGATTCGTAAGGCCCCATACGGACCAAGTGGCTTGTCGCCTCGGGCTGAGGGCCTGGGTTCGTCCCAGTGGCTGCTGGTCTGGCCGGCAGGGGTCAAGGGGTTGGCGGTGCTGGATCCCAGTCGGAGTGGTGAGCCTCTCACTCGGCCGGGGATGGCATCGTCTGGGCCGTATCGCTCCTCGTGTACCTGGCGTCCTCCCGTTATCGGGATTCAGGCGTCTCCCCGATAGGGCCCCTGTGTGGTGGGGTGCCACAAGGAGGTGAAATGTACGTACACTTCCATGGATGACTCTAATGAACAAGCCCACCCCGGATCTCTCAAGAGCCAGAATGCTAGCTTTCCTTTCGAAAGTCATCGCCGACCCGACACCTGCAAAGGCGTGTTCGCCTTCCCGCACCGTGGTCCCTACTCCCTACCACTGCTTCTCATAGAGGAAATTTAGTTGGGAACAAGAGTTGGTCACCTACTTCACGAGTACTTGTATTAAAATATAGTGAGCCTGGGAAGAACCTATCTACACTTTTGCCCTTTGAGCGCAAGCGTGGATGCGGTAAATTTAGTGACTTAGTGAGATGTCATAAGCTGCGAGATGGGTTAATCGAGGTAAAATTTCCGAACACAGTAGTGGCGTCGCCACGAAATTCTTATGGGGGGGGGCAATGTTGGAAGGGGCCTCCTGCTCCCCGAAAGGGGGCCTCCTATTGTTTGTTTTGGGTTCAAGAATGGGAAGCATGATTTCATATTGATGTCTTGTTTGTTCTTGGCATGGTGCATCATTTACGCAAAACGCAATAGCAATAATCATTTTTCGCTGAGAACTAAGCCATGCTACGGTCTAAATAAGTAAATGTGGATAAATACCTAAGTGCCAAAACAAACCAACGTCTTAATGCTTTCTCGACGAGAAGAATCTTCCCGCTGGTCTCTAGATTCCAGCGAGCTGGCGGGGCTGGTGCTGAACATATCTTAAAGATATCTCACATTGATCAACCCACTTCTATGTCCACCAAGTCCAACTGAATATAGCTAGGGGACGAGTGGTCTAGGGGTAAGATGCTCGTCTCACAATCGAAAGGTTGTGGGTTCGAGACTCACCTGTCGCTACTCTTCGCCCGCGACCAATCGGCGTGAGAGATTGGCGACGCTACATGACTCAACGGTCGACGTGTCGTAGAACCAATAACCAACTGAATATAGCTAGATTCATCACTACTGTTAGTCATTCCCACCAGCTTGATGTCATAAGTAAGCTTAAACGATCATTTATCAGTCCTTGGACGACAATTTCGCCAAGGTGACAACGAGAAGTGGATATAATCGGTTTTATTATCGCCATCTTGGGGATTTATTCATTTTTATAACATTTGGTGCTGGCTGGAAGCCGCCTGGCACACAAGCTAAAATAATAAATCCTCAGCGAATAAATTCACGGCAAGAACAAGCATTTAACAACAGAGCATAAATGACAACCCAACAATGCAACAATGGCAATACATAAATAATGCAAAACCTTCAAATTCCACGCCGTCACGCCCATGATTTTCGCTGTGCTGCACCGTTTTGTAAATGACGTCTTGAGAAGGTATCGAAGCTGGGAAGCTCTAATTATGCAGGCTGTAATCACAGAAGACAAGTTTGTAGGAAGAAAATGCATTTAAAACATAATTCCTCCCAATTTGTATGGGGCATCGGTGTTGTTTTGTATGCTTGTGAGGGGGAATTTTCCCCCTCAATGTTGGCTTTGCCCCATGTTTCTGAAAATTATTGGGAGACCAGTGGCGTACCTATATTTGTGTCAAGGGGGAGGGTGGGAAACGTATTTGGAGGGGGTCCACCTACCCCATTAAACAAGTCCTCGGATTTCGACCACTATTTTGTCAAAGGGGACCTTTTTAAATAAAATAACTAGTAATCAACTGAATTGTCCTATGGAGGGGCCTAATCTGCCACTATCGTTTCTGATTCGTCGGATTTCAACCCTAACTCTCTCACCTCGTTCAAATGTTTTCTTTTCTTTCTTTTGGTATCCCCCCCCCCGACGAGGCACCACCTTTTCGTGGTGGGGGGATTGAGTGCCCTAAGGACCCGGATTCCCAGTCCATCGGTGAGCCGGCGAGGGGCCAGACTAGGAGTGCCTCACTCGTCCTTCCATCCATACGCTCCCATTCCAATGCCCATCTCATCTCAACATCCATGTCCTTCCCCTAGCCCTGCAACACCAACTTTCCCTATCATGAGCAGGTAGGACAACTTCCCCGGTCCTGCCCTCCAGCTCAGTTTTATCGGGGTAGCCGCGCCCCCTCGGCCCGCCCCCCGGGGTTGACGGAGTCCTGGAGGTTGAGGTCCCCCGTCGCACGGTGCTAGTTGTGACGGGGGACCAACACACCTCTTTGGTCCCGATATCCCGGAGGGGCGGGCGGGCCCGTGGGGCCTCACGCGGGCCAAGTGGCCGGTCGCCTCGGGCCGGGGACCTGGGGTTCTCCCCAGTGTCTGCCGGCCCGGCCGGCTGGGGTCAAGTGGTGGGCGGCGCTGGATCCCGGTCGGGGTGGTGAGTCTCTCTCTCCCGGCCGGGCGAAGGCGCCGCCTGCCCCGTATAGCTCCTCGGGCGCCTGGCGTCCTCCCGTCCGCGGGGCCCAGGCGTCTCCCCCGTTGGGCCCCTGTGTGGTGGGGCGCCCGAGGAGTTGAAACACAAATACACTATATGGCAACCGTACTAAACAAAAACACCCCTGGTCCCTCTCGTAGGGGCCAGGCCAGTCTCCCACCCATGGCGGGTGGGGGCTTCCCTAACATAGATAATGGCGTGGAGAACATTCACCCTACTCCTAATCGTTACCTTGGGCACGCAAGTACCGCCTCCTCAACCATCTCGAGTCCGCGTATTTTGATTTTCAAATCAACCGACCCTGAGAAGAAATTATCAACGCTTTCCCCCTTTGAGCGCAAGCGAGGATGCGATCGTTTGGGGTGCATAGTGCGCTGTGATAAGTTGCGGGATGGAGGCATCGAGGTCGAATTTCGTAATGGAGAGGATGCGAGGAGAGCCCTAGAACTAGTTTCATTCACTTATAGCACACGCACACCGAGAGGAACACGAGACGTTACCATTCCAGTTAAAGTCGAACCTCACAATACTAAAAACTTTTGCAAAGGAGTCATCAACTGCTTCGATCTGAGGGATGTGTCTGAGGCTGAGATTGTTGATGGATTGGCTGAGTACGGTGTTGTGGAGGCGCGTAGAATGAAGGTAAGAAGGGATAAGGAGCTGCATCCGACAAACAACATTATTCTAACATTCAGCAGCACTGATCTACCAGCCACAATATCAGTAGGCTATATTCGAATAAAAGTCCGCGTCTTCATTCCCAACCCGATGAGGTGCTTTAGATGTCAGCGATACGGTACCACGACCCAGTACTGCCGAGGACGCCCTGCGTGTGGCCGGTGTGGGTCGGAAGGCCACACTGTTGACAAGTGTGACTCACACGAGTCATGGTGTGTGAATTGTGGACGGGGTCAGGTACCCCACAGAACCACTGACAAGTCATGCCCGGCCTACGTTAAGGAAAAAGAGATATTATCACTGAAATGCACCAGAAATATCACATTTAGACAGGCCCGAGAGGCATATGAGGAGAGTCACCCGAAAGTATCTTACGCAGAAAAGACTAGAAGTACCCTGACGAGCCATGCACATCAGCAGCCCATCAGCGCTACCCAGCTGCTTACACAGCTCGGCGCCTTGCTGCGTTCGTTTGGTTTTACTTGCACAACTCCTTCCGCGAGGGCGGAGACACCGGATGTGCCACCCACAGTTCGGCTATCTAGGCCAGAGCAGGCGAAAGAAACGTCACCCCTAACATCCCCACAGGCTTCAGAGGATCTCTCGGGAACGGAGACACGGCAGGAAGGAGGAAATTGGACCCTGGTACAGCGGTCAAAAAAACTCGCCAAGCCCCCTTACACCTCATCCACCACATCCTCTACATCCACATCCAAAGTAACCCATCCTAGCCCCACATCACCATCAATTCCTGCTCCTCCTCCTCCTCCTCCCCCTCCCCCTCCCCCTCCATCGCTCCACGGAGCACCGTCGCGACGTATACCCGTCACGCCCCCATCAGTGGCACGGATCCAGACTACCGGTGTCCGCCAAGGAGCCCCGAACCTGGGACTGGTGGGGCGTGCGAGCCGTAGCTCGTCTCCGAACGTACGGCCGAGAGCCCCAACCACCCAGGTATCTATGTCCACATTGGCACCTGGAGGCTCCGCAGCTCCAACTGAAACTTGTCATGTCCCACCACCCATCCCACCACGTGGGGACGATGCTCTGGCATTCCCGTCACCCCCTAGGGGCAGGAAGCGAGCTCCACCATGGCAAGTGTCTCCGGCTGATGGAGGAAACCCTAGGGCGAGGCCAAGGTCCTCCTCGGGATCCTTCACAAAACAGTCACTACTGAGTTAGTCACCATATCGTTTTAACACGTTTTAGCTAGATCTTTTTAGGGCAATTTTACAATGGAACTGCCGGGGTCTAAAAACCTCGATTCTTGACTTTATGACCGTTCTAAAACGACACAGTCCGGTAGCCATATGCCTTCAAGAGACTAAGCTCACACCAATGGACACCGTCAAGGTTAAAGGCTACACTGTGTTCCGCAGCGACGTTCGCCCTGAAAATAACTCTCACGGGGGGTCTTGCTTGCTGTACACCACAGTGTACCAGCACGCGAGCTGCCCCTACGAACCACTCTTCAGGCAACCGCAGCGCAGGTAACGCTTCGCGACACCCACATTAGCCTGTGCTCCCTATATCTGCCCCCAGGAGCCAGGTTTCCTGCTGTGGAGCTGAAACATCTACTTGCCGAGCTTCCACCACCATTGCTACTACTGGGTGACTTTAACGCTCACCACACCGTTTGGGGATGCCCAGACATCAACACACGGGGCCGAATACTGGGGGATTTAATCCTGCAGGAGCCGCTATGCGTTTTAAACACAGGTGCACATACACATATTACTCTACCATCGGGGCGGACGTCAGCTTTAGACCTAAGCCTTGCCAGCCCCCAACTGACCCATCAATTCGAGTAGTCAGTTGACGACGATTGCCTCGGAAGCGACCACTATCCGGTGTGGCTAACGTTTCAGAGAGGCGTAGTTTTGGGAGCACGGTCACCACGCTGGAATTTAAAGAAGGCAGACTGGGCTCGTTTTGAATCTGAGATGCAGACAGCTTTTACACCTGACATTGAGAACCATTGTACCACCGTCGAGGATTTTACATCACGGATACTCCAATGCGCTGATATGTGCATTCCACGTACCTCTGGAACCCCACGTCGCATTCCAGTCCCCTGGTGGACTGACGAATGCGGAAAGGCTATCCGCGCTCGCAAGCGAGCCCTTACAAATTTCAGTAAGCGTAGCGATACGATTAACATGCTAGAGTTCCAACAGGCCCGAGCACTAGCCAGACGCACCATACGTGCCGCGAAACGCACATCCTGGCGAGCATACGTAGGCGGACTGAGTCGAACTGCATCGGCATCCGAAGTGTGGTCCCGCATTAAGAGGATTTCGGGAAAGTTCTCCTCAGTCCCACTGCCAGTTCTTCGCGTTGGAGGAAATGTAATAATGGATCCGGGCGATGTAGCCAATCACATTGCACATGTCATAGCAAAGCGCAGTGAGCCTACTGACCCAACTTTCCTGCAGCACCGTGCCCGGTGTCAGAGGAAAGACATCAGTTTTATTACATCAGAACAACTTGTGTACAATTTACCGTTTACTGAAGCCGAACTGAACTACGTAATTAGTGGATTAAAAAGCGTGTCCGAAGGACCAGATGGTGTCCACAACGAAATGTTGAAGCACTTACCAACATGCGCAAAATATACACTTCTCACGATTTTCAATATAATTTGGGACAGGGGTTACTTTCCATCAGCCTGGCAGAAAGCAATCATAATACCATTGTTAAAGCCCGGTAAAAGTGGCGATGACCCCACTAATTATCGCCCAATATCACTGACGTCATCATTGAGTAAGTTAATGGAAAAAATGGTTAGTCTCCGACTTACGTGGTTCTTAGAGAGCCAGAACGTTTTATCCAACGACCAGTGCGGGTTTCGTAAAAACCGCAGCACGATAGACCATATTTTACGGCTCGACACCGAAGTTCGAACAGCTTTTGCGAAACATAGACACCTGGGAGCCGTGTTTTTCGATATTGAGAGCGCTTTTGACACTGCTTGGCGACACGGTATTCTGCGGAAGATTCATCAGTATGGAATTCGTGGATCTCTGAGCACGTTCTTGAAAAACTTCATGACAAATCGAGAGTTCTGTGTCCGCGTCGGCAACCAGTTTTCAAGCTGGCTACAACAGGTTGAAGGAGTTCCTCAAGGCAGCGTCTTGAGTACGTCCCTGTTTTCACTCATAATAAATGACATCGGCAGCTCGCTACCTTCATCAATCGGACGATCGCTTTTCGCTGACGATTTTACTATCTGGACATGCAGCTCGTCAACCCCTCTCATGGAACGACAGCTGCAACTCGCAATTTCTCACCTCGAAAAGTGGGGTCGCCTGAATGGGTTCAGATTTTCTATTGCAAAGACATCAGCAGTTCATTTCTGTCGTCGTCGTCGCCACTGTCCGGACATGAAGTTAAGACTTTACGGGCCAGACGTTCCATGTGTACCATCGGCTCGCTTTCTCGATGTGCAACTTGACAATCGTCTTTCATACAGAGAACACATAAAAACGCTCCGAGACAAGTGCTTTAAAACCATGAATATAATGAAGTGTGTTTCTCGAAGTTCATATGGAGCTGATAGAAGGACTCTGCACCTGCTATATCGCAGTCTTATTCGTTCCAAACTGGACTATGCATGTTTTATATACGACGGCGCGTGTGCTACCACGAAACGTATTTTAGATCCGATACACCACACTGCATTGCGAATAATTACCGGAGCATTTCGCACCTCTCCCACGGTCAGCATACTCGCAGATTCCCACGAGCCACCCTTGAGCATGAGACGAGAAATGGGGTCCGTATCGAAACATCCAAAAAACTAACATCCAAAGACGAAAAGTCCAATTACAAAAAGTCCAAGACCGCAAAGTCCAGGAGCCATAACGTCCAAACACCGAAGATCCAAAGTAAATAAAGTCCAAAAACCGAACATCCAAGGATCGTAAAAGTCCAAAGACCAAAGGTCCAAAACCGCAACGTCCAAGAGCCAAATATCAAGAAGTTCAACAATAGTTGGCGTGCTCTCAACGAGGCGGAATAATTTCCGCCTTTATTGAAAGTATGCTCAAGGCAGTAACGGAAGCATTTATCTGTATCAACAGATGGCAGGACCTTCCAATAGATACAGTGTAAGGTGGTGAAACAACTAGTTGAACGTGTTTGAACTGTTGCGGTTTTAGGGGATGGGGTGGCTGGCGATTTCATTCCTGTGAGGGAGGTTCAATATTACCCCTGGAAGCAAAGTAAAAAATGTGAGTGAAGAAGGTAAGATCGTAAGCGATCATCGAGTCGGGACTTTTGAACCGGACCAAGGTGTGGACACGCTTTTGGAAATTAATGATTGTTTACGATCATGAATATGGAGTGGCTTATCGCATTATATCTGCAATTAATCAGGTATAAGTGATTAAAGACTACGGAGTCATTCTTGTTTGTGATGTTTAAAATCGTGAAAGGATTAGCTGATGTTAGCTTAATGATGTTCTGTTTAGGGCATCACTGGGAAATTTGTCTTAAAAGGTGGTTTTTTAATACATTTTTCTTCCGTATGCCATGTTTCTGAAGGTGATTAAGATGATGGGACCAGACCACTTGTTTTCTGTGCAAATGCTTACTTTTCATGTTGTGAGCAAAATAATGCCAAAAAGAGGCTGAGTTAGGTATCATGGCATAAAAAGACATGTTTTAAAAAAAAAAACAGCATAACCTAGCCTAGCCTACCTTTGGAGAAAAAATACTCCAAAAAAATACAATTAGGCAAGTGTGAAGGAATTTATTTTCTGAAAATTATATAGATTAAAAATAGAAACCTAACCAATACCCTGCATGGAGGAATGTCAATTCGGTGTTCAGAAAGTGGCCCATATCCATGTGTAATGACTGAGTGAGCGGGTGACGTATCGTGCTTGTCATAAGGCAACCTGCACAGAAGGATGCATAAATGCTTATGATTTTACCTCCATATACTACCTTGGTCTCAACTATGTTTTCTCACACACTGCGATACATGCATTTGTTGTGCTGCGTAGTGGTAGACGTGTCATAATGAAGTTGCAATTGGCATAGCCATCTGTAATGACATTCTTTTCTTGTTAGTTTTACAGTGGGATGCATGTATTTGTAAACTAGTAATATTGTAATATAATTATTTAAATAGGTTACCACCAAACTGTGTTCATCATAGTAATATGTCCTCCATACCTCTAGTCTGGATGCAGTGTTCATTCAAGGAAACTAATGAAGAATATACCTGCATTTATTTGAATTATGATGACTGTATTCATGTTTTTAAAAAATGCAATGTTGCGGTGTATAATTATGATTGTGTTTTCCAACATGTCAATGTATTAGCCAAATACTCTATTTTCTAGGCCTTGAAGACAGCATTGGATGCACCATCAGCTATGAGCTGGCACCATCTATGCTTACTATAAAATACTTTTGATTCCTAATCATCTGAAATAATGTAGGACATGAACACAGACTCAGTAGGCATGCAGTGGTGGTGGTTGTGACTTTATGACAAACTCAGCAGCTCAGGCCATATGGTGTCGCCTGCCTCTCACCCTGGCAGGAAGGTTGGATGCCGTGGGAAATCGAACCCTGTACCTCTGGCTCTCCAGTCGCTCAGCTTAACCACTGAGCTAACAACGCCCTGAAGTCATGTCAGTAGTCATCGGCAGGCATGCATGATGGCAGGTTCACTGACTGGGTGGCATTACAGGGGTGCAGAATATTTTTGAGCAAGACCTTTTCCACTCAGAGGCACCTTCAGCTAAAAAATGTATTGATAGTGGCAGAGGGGAGGGATGGGTGCAATCGAGCTTCCCACATGCCAGAATATTTTCCATTTGGAAAAGTGACTGGCTAAATAAAACTGCTACGTGGGGCTAGGGATGCACACAGCCTTCACAGAGACGTGCCTTTGCCACCTGGTCAAGGTCAGGGTTTTGGGATGCAATTGTGAGATTATTTATGTGACTGTAGTCATATATATGCCATTATGTATTTGTATAAGTATATAATGTTGCATAACATCCGACCATCAGTGATGTCACTCAATGGTTGGTAGTGGCCCAGGATCTAGCTGACTGCTTCCATTGTTTGGAACAGAATGCTAAGAACCGGAGTTTGGTGTGTTTGGTGTATAACCTGTTGGGTTGAACACCATATGTATGATGTTTAACTTCTGGGGTTATATACAATATGTATGGTGTGTGTCCACAGCCATATCATAATATAAATATTTATGTAGATAACCACCAAACTGAGTTAATCACAGGAATCTGTCTTCTCTATACCTCTTGCCTGGATGCATTGTTCATTTGAAGAATTTGAATTCAACAAATAGCATTGTCTGCATTTATTTGAATTATGACAACTGTATTCATGTAAAAAAAAGTTGGTGTTTTACCACATAATCATGATTGTTTCAAATTGTTTCATGTATTAAGCAAATACTAAAGTGAAGTAAGTGTAAGACAGTTAAATGTTAACATGTTTTCAGTCAAGAGTAGTTGATCAATGGAATGGTATGCATGGTGATGTGAGTCTTCCTTTGAATGTGTTTAAAAGTAGGGTGGATAAATTCCTGATGTGTAATGGGGAGATGGAAAATTGGGTAGATGAAGTGGGATAGGTATAGGTGAGTCATGTGTGTTATGCATGACTATTGGTTGTGTAACTTTGTATGCTTTTCGGAGGGAACATGCCCCCTCCAAATGTTTACTCTGTCCTAATAATCACCACATTTAGCATGGAACACAATGTGGTATGCCACCCAATCCATTCGAGTCCTTCATGTGTCATGCCATCCCAACCATTTCAGAAACACCTATGATGTATTAGTCGTAATCATGTGTGCTATTAGATCAAGGCATGTACTATGGGTGATCAAGTGCATGGGGCTTGATATGCTCTTACCTGTTTCTCTCATCTGGTTGGCTTCCCATATTCTCAAGTTTCACATCACCCAAGAATGAGTCCTGCAGCCTATCAAGGAGAGCCTGTATCTGCAGGTATACCAGTCCCCTACATTAGATAATAATAAAGTCATCAGATTGACAGGCAAGCAACAGGAGCTGGAAGATGTTCCTCAAGCATAATAGAAATACTTAGAATGATAGCATATAGCCACTGTATATGCTAATAAATAATTGTCACACAATATTTGATGCAAATTCAGCAAAATTAAATGCAGAAAAATAGAGCTACAATTATAAGTTTGATTAGTATGCCTCAACGGTCGACGTGTCGTAAAACCAATAACCAAATATATATAATAATATATATATATATATATATATATATATATATATATATATATATATATATATATATATATATATCGGGTCATCTACCAATATTGACGAAATCATCATCTAAGTCCCAGTATCGACCATATTTAAATGGGCATTGTAACACGTACATATGATACGAGAATAACGAGAGAGAGAGATAAGAGTAATAATATTCGTCGCTTCCCTAGACACCCTTTCTATACATCTACCCTATACATCTCTATGCACACATATCCATGATACATCAATGCTCTCCAAGTGTTCGCGTGTGCGTATGAAAGAGTGAATGATGGGATGAGTGATTGTGCCGATGGGTGATTACGGAGCGAATAAGTCGGCGAGTGCAGGTGGTGTCTGTACAGTATCGTATTGTATACGGAACTGGTTTTATGAGGGTCCATGAAGCATTGTGTTTAGGGGAGACTTTTTGTTCCTGGTTTCAATGGATTCTGCAATTTTTAGTTCTGTCATGTCTTCAAATCCGCAAGATTGTGCTGCTGAGCGTTGTTGCAGTCATGGTGTTTTCGGGGTGATTTGTGGGGAAATGCTCTCCAAAAGGGGTGTTTTTCGTTTTGTTCTTTGCATATCTGATGTGTTTCATGTATCTGTCCCTAACCATGCGTGCTGTTTCCACAATATAAGTTATGAGTGCTGTCCCTTAGGCGCAAAGCTCGCACTTAATTTTGTACACCACATTTTTGGTGTAACATCTGTCTTTGAGACAGGCCAAACAGCATTGGCACGCTCTATTGCCTGCAAGGCACGGTGGAGGGTCGAGGGCAGATTTAGTAAATGTCTCCGAAAGTGTTTTTGCGCTTTTCCAGGCTACGCGCATTGAGTGTGGACCTAGCGATGGCTGTGGCTATCTTTTTTGTCAGAGAATCGTCGATAAATGCCAAACTAATTTATGTGGTGTCTGCGGATCCATGTGAGCTGGATGCGTTTGTATCGTGGGTGTATTGACTTGTCGCGCGACGTCTGCATTTAGCATTGTGTGTCAATACTCGAAATTGTGTTATTCTGTATCATGCTATGAGGATAGCCATTGGATAGGAAAAGACATTGTATTTTGTCGATCTCTTTTTTGGGGCGCGGCTTTATCAGAACCCTAGACGCATTGCTCTCAGCAATTGAACATACATAACGGGACTTTTAGTTTGGATAGGGTGAGCCCATTTGTATGGGAGGATAATAAGAGCTGCCATCGGTTTAATGAAAAGTTATGTTGTATTGGTCAGGTCACTGTTGACCGTTAGTGTCGAGGAAGGAAATTTGGCTGTTGGTAGACTGATCGCTTCTCTCTATGGTAAATTTTAGCCTCGGATGGAAGCGGTTCATGTCTGCTGATGCGGAACTGTTCGCGAACTTCAGTAAGATAATCTACTGTCTTTTAGATGGACTGGTACAAAGATGAAAAGCTGGGAAACGAGTTTCTCTAGGAACCAAGTTTGTTTGTCCAAAGGGTCGCCACATGCCGAAACTGTAGGTCTGAGGGCACGTCAGGTTTGTGGGTTTTAGGGAGGCCATAGAGTTCTGCTGTGCGGGAGGAATTTGGTTTGATAGCTATGACAATTTTGCATGGGATCTTTCCTGCATTGTTTCGATAATCATTTTCTTGATAGTCGCTTCCAAACGTTCAGTCGGGTTCGTCCCTATGTGTTCATATTGTAAGATGATTTTCGAAGCCTTTTCTGTATAGGATTCCCGTGTCATGAGAACAAAACCTTTTCATTTATCCGAGCGTTTTACGATGACGTTGGGATCTTTGCGCAACGTTTTGAGAGCCGTTACTTCGTCTTGTGAGTGGTTTGACTGGTACGATTGACTGGTACGATGGTTTTTGAAAATGCTGATGACTTTCCGTTTTAATGATCTAAGTGCTGACTAATAAATAGCAATACTAGTTTGTGGTGCCATCCTTGTAGTAGTATCACTGAATCTGGGCGCTAAATGTGGTACTGTGTGATGGGCTGTCTGTGTGGTGTCAGTGTGGGACTGTTGGTGGTGGGTGCTTTGTGTGGCAGATGTATCGGTCATTGTTGGTTGTGAGTGCTGTTGTTGACCACGCTTATTGTTCATTTCCTTCTTCCAACGTAGTGCAAAGGCTCCCCCTTTCCAAACCTACTTCTACCTGCCTTATGACATGCCGATTAATGCTACGAATGAGGGCGAAATTGGGCTCTTTGCTAAACATTTCAGACACATTTGGAATAGCTTGGCCTGTGAGATCAAGCAACTTAGTTTTATCATTTGACCTATCAACTATGAGTGTGTCTGGCGGTGTAAAGGTTAGCGTGTCACGTCGTTGCTCTGGGAGCAAGTGGTGCAGTGCGCTGGGCGGGGTAACAACCAGAGCCGCTGCTCATGCATCCTATGCACAGCGAAAAAACATCACATTTAAAATGTGTGATCTGCCTGTATGCCTGTCTGTGTCTGTATGATGCGATTCACGTAACTCAGATACCTTGCCCTCGAGCGCGCATGGTGCTCTACATGTTCAGCTGGGCGAGCTTCAACCCGACGAGCCGTAGGAGACTCAGTAGATTTCCTAACTGACCTGTCGACCACCGCAGGAGGCAACAAACATCCTTCTGTGTGTTGCGATGACTTCGCCCGGTGGGGTGAGGTTTTTCCTCTGTTCGACGTATTGGCGAAAGTTCAATCCGCGAATTCATCCGAAATTTCAATGAGTTCAGTCAGGGTGGCCCTGTGTTTTGTACAATGATGTTTTTCGGCAATCTGAGTTTATCCAGCACGAGCGTCATCTTGATTAGCAGTGATGGCACGGTGTGAGTTCGGTCTATAGTTAGCCTGGTTTTGGTAGCTATATTAATATGCTCGTTTTGACCTTGTATTGCCGTTCACACGGTGCTCGTTAGGTCAGTACGCGTGTCAAAGTGTTTAGAGCACGAATTAAAGTCGCTGTTACTAAATCAGAACTACGTGGCACGGCGACCAGTGGTCCATGGTCGAGTACCTTTGACAAATTATAGGGTTAGGCGTTTCTGAGCGGAAGGTGTGAATGCGCATTTGTGTTGCGAAGTCTTCACAACTCTCACTATGCTGATGCCCACAGACATCGATCTCCCGACGGGACCTAACGAAGGCCAATCCAGCAAAAGAAGGAAGTGTGTTGGATGTGATCGTGCGGACGGCGGCTATGCTGGTTGTGATGCCTGTCGCGTGACCGACGGCTGGTTGCATTCCCCCGGCAGTTGGCCGGTGCACCTCTGTTGCAGATGGCGCCAGCAGCTCGGTGGTTAAGCTGAGCGTCTGGCATGCCAGAGGTAGGAGTTCGATTCCCCGCGGTGAGCGCCCTTCCTGCCAGGGTGAGAGGCAAGTGACGCCATATGGCCTCAGCTGCTGATTGCGTCGTAAAGCCACAACCAACCAACCAATCGACCTCTGTTGCGTGGCATTCTTGACCTTAACGTCGGTTGTTTTTTGGGGCTTAGGGGCACATCGACTGCTTCGGTCATACAGCGCCCATTGACCTCGATGTCGCGCGTGTCTGTTCTGTCCGTGCCCACGCTGGTTTGTAATAAAAAAAACAGTAGCATGAAGTTCGGAAAGCTTTTATTTCGGCAACGTCTACAACTTTAAAAGTACAGCTCCCGGGGCCGGTCTTCAAATGTTCCCCGGCAAAAATGGCACCTCGCATGTCCGCGGCCTGCGATGAACACCGTCGTAATGCAATCCACACATCCTGCTCCGTGGAAGCAGGGCAAAATCACTCCTCTTCGGACGGTTCTCGACCATGCCCTAAGGCACACCGCACATCACTGAAAAAAAGCATTCGATCAACAAGCGCAAAACCAAAAGTGCCCATCTAAACCAATGTTATCAGCACAACGCCTTGCTGACGCCTGCATAACGAGTGAAGCATGCTAGCGTGGGACCGTGGAGTAAAGCCTGTAAATCGTCAACGAACGCTTTGCAATTGATCCATCATCTACAGAACAATGTATTACGGGTGCTGCTTCGCTGGTTAGCAATGTATTGCTAACAATGTATTCATCTTATTGCTGGTGGTCGAACTACATATAATCGCGTGTGTGCGTGGCTTCATTCTGGTATAAATTACTCTTGACAAATCTAAATGAACTTCAAGAGCCTATTGCCATAGTTATATGTTATTGAAGGCATATGTTGAATATCTATACCGACAAGTATAGATGTTATAGATATTAACAGGTATATGTTGAAACTGGAGCGGGTACAAGTGGCACGATGGGGCATGTGCCCCTCACCCCTATGAGAAGGTGCCCCCCCTGGTCGGGAAAAAATGCCGCTCTTGGAAAGCTCGAGTGCATCCCCCTCCATTTGTTATGTGAAAAGTGCCCTGAAGCGACAAGGCACCCCTTTGAAGTGCATAGGCGCGCCCTCCTCAACCATCGAATTTTTCAGCCAGGGTCTTCCCTTCGAGAGAAAAATGAGCCCTCCTGGAAGGCCCACGTGCCCCCTCCTCTCGCATTTTCAGCCAGAAGCGCTCCCCTCCCATGACAATGCCTGGATTCCCCCTTGATTGAAGATACAGGTTGCGCTTTCCATGTCGGCTTTCTCCAGTCAAAGATTCTCGCACAACACCATCCGAGGGATGCTGCCTTCGGGAGGCCGAGGCAGGCTGGGCAACGTTCAATGGTGTCCAACATGACTTCCGGATGTCAATGGTTTAACTTCTCGGTCAAATTATACGTCGGCATTTCGAGAAGTTTTCAGTTGGTATACCGTCCAGTGGCAATCATACAGTACATGTGGCCAGATAACTACAACGAAATAATGTCCAGCATTCTTTCGGCTATAATATTGCCCAAAGTATGCTTAAACTGGATAATTATATATGTAGGACTGGTCAGATCAAGCGAATTTCGTCCCTCGCTTGCAGTCTATGCGGTCGTATTGCGCCTTTGTGTTAGTGCATGCGTGACTAGTTTTGCGAATCGTACAAAAAATAACTGAACCCTCTTCCACAACAGTCTCGACCATATTTCTAGTTTGTCCCTCTCAGCTCTCGCACCATATCGCGATTTCTTGC
>JAOTOM010000787.1:0-44325 GCA_034440615.1 Ashinkailepas kermadecensis
TACGCAAATAAAATATTGGTAAATCTCGTGAAGTTTCACCAAACGTTCAAATTCGCCGAAAGGAAATTCTAAAGATTGTAATGATCTTGAGGAGCGAAGACAATTTTCATCTTCACTCTTCTAAATAATTTTGACTGGCGGATGAGACCATTGGCGAATGCAGAACCACCATCCCAGGCTACGAGATTCCGCGCCCACCCCAGTAACGCCACAACAATGGGAACTGTTGAGTGACGGGGGCAGGTACGGCCATCACAGTGTAGGTGGGGGGCAGCCACAACTGATGCCACACATCCACCTAGCGTTGATGATGAGGCCCTACCCATACCCTGAAGCGGCTCAAGTCCCTCCCGCACACGGTATTGCAGTCGTATGGTGCGTCAGCTGTCGTGGCTATATTGAGCTGGTTCTCTCACCCAGGCATCACCCACTGCCTTAATATTTAGAGTCCGTTGGACTGAGGATTGACCCGCGGTGGTCAATGTCAACAGGCTCGGCAGCAGAACAGGCCACTTCCCCGCCCCATGCTTTGGAAGAATACACCATTACCGCTATATGGCGTTGCGTGAACATAAACGACCTGAAAACCAGGCTTGCCGCCGCCCCTATCCCACCGACTTATCTCAGTGTATTTCATTTTCGTCTTTTCTGGATCGGTAGGAAAACGAAACTGCTTGCATCAATACTTTTCTTGCCGGTCACACAACCTGGATAATAGGAGACCATCTTTTTCTTCAAGCAATATTAACGAAAGGATTAATAAACAGCCCGAATCAGAAAAAAAACCTGAGTGACAATTCACCGACTATCCAATACGTCCACATTATTACTTGACTCCATCTCAATGTCCTGGAATTCATTTTCTGTAGAGTGGACAGTTTCATTTTCATTTTCTGTAGAGTGGGCAGGCGAAAACGTCAAAACCCTTGATGACGTCGAATCAATTTGGTAATATAACAGGAAAAATCGCGGACAAATGATAATTACAGGTGAGCACTGCGTCCGCTGACAAGATTGTGTTGACACGGATGCCAGGAACTCATAGTGAAAAAGGAACAGCTGCTACAGTTGTATGTTGTAAAGCTTCATATAAATCAATTCATGGCGTCAAAGCTTCGCCTGCAGGAAGTCGACACAAGTTCCTGGTAGATGTCGTTTTCCGCGTAAATTTAGGAGTTCCAGGACCTTGGTCATTATCAGTTTCCCTAACTTGTCCCCACTGATCTTTTGGAAATAATTAGCACCTTGAACATATATTCATGCCGCCAATGAAAGTTCTACCAACTGGTTGTATGTACTGATGTGTACCTATTTGATGTAGATGAATAATTTTGCATGTGGTATGAGATAACATTCTTCAGACCAAATAAAAATGAGGTAGGTTGAGGTAGGTAACCTACTGCCTAGGGCACTAACTACCAACTAGCCTACTACACTGGGAGTACATGACAGATTGGAGGCAAACCATCACCGAAATCCCTCCAGCTTTAATGCTAAATTGTACTCGAGGTTACATTGATATCTGGACAGAGTTATCAGACCAAAGTCAAAATTCGAAATGTCCACTGGCCATCAGCCCGCTGCACTTATTGCATTACCATGAAGTTGATGATACCAGCGATTGAACAGACAAGGTCACTTCTGTTCACACGCTTTTGAGCTTTAATTCTCGAAAGTAGTTGCCAAAGGTTCGGGCATCATTAGCAATTACAGCTTTAAAAAAAACTCTGGTGTCGTGGTATTTCATTTTCTTCAAAGATTAATTATAAAGGTAGAATCTGGCTCATAAAATAGCTTCTACAAAGCCTGTATATTCATATGGAGTTTTGAGCATGCGCATTTTTGCAGGACCAAAGCGACGGCACCTCATCTACAGACATATGGACCGTTACTTCCCATTCACAACATACAATTGGCTAAGAAAACTTCCCTTTCCGTCTTAAACACTTTTTTTGCCATTTTTGTCACTTTTGCCATCTGCTTTCCATTTTTTGTTTCAATGAACGAATAAAACAATTCCGGACCGAGGTGACAGAAGATTATCATCTTCAAAAAGGGTGCATTTTATCCGTCCGGTCAGACCGAACTGAACTAGACATTGCGACGCCACAATATTGAGAGTAAACCAGAACAGACCTAGCTGAGGAAATGGCACCGCACCCCGAGCACCGCGCATGTCCCCACCAGTAGCATCGCGGACGCTTGGTCCGCATCTTGTTCCAGCATCCAGATGTGACGTGACATTCCACACATTCACTTAGCCCACGCCGATCAGCTACCGACGCTTGGTGTGCTGACGTATCACATGACCGAAACGACGACACCCGCGCCCTCTTTACTGCATTTACCGAACTGTCCTGGAAGCCATTCACGATGACACGTTCGTAAATTGCCCAAGAAAGACGGTTCAGAACGATATCATGGAACGTAACGAACGATATCATATATAATACCGAGAGCACTTACCGGTTTTGTTATTGAAATACAACTGTGGTATCCCTCGTGGAATTGGTGATTAGTAAAAGACCGTGATGCGACATTTCACAGATCAGGGCCAGCATCTTAGCGCAATGCAGACGCAGCCTGTTCGGCTGGCGTCGACAGGACACACAAGGCCACATGAAAACTGCGGCATGAGATCTTCCTGACAGACACCGGGAGTTCAATACCCAAATAACACATCGGTGAGCAGTTGCAATCACAAGCTGGCAGGGCGACAGGGACGACGACAGTCCTCGGCGCTGTCGCCGGCTGACTCGGTGCTCACCTTGGCGGCGTATATGTTGGCCATTGTGAAGTGGATGCCGACGAACTTGGGCGATATCTCCAGCGCCATATTGCACACGATCAGCGCGTCATTGTACAGACCAGCCCTGTCGGCGTGGCACACGCGCTAGTCGGATCCGTGTCATGTGCGCACAGACACCGGCAGGTGACGAGAAACACGCCGACGGCACACGCTTCGGACCGTGCCAGTTCCGGTCACCGAGAGCGCCATCACAGAGGGAGACTCGCTCCGAAAGTTTCTGTACGCCGCTTCACGGTATTATCATTTGTATAGCTGCGATAACGCAGGTATCGGCAATACTGATCCTGGCGTCATACAAAAATGCACCGTCCAAAGGGGACCAGCAAAGGCCTGTAATGTGTTGGGTTGGTTGGTTATTTGGGCTTATGGGCGTATCGACAGCGTTGGTCACACAGCTAATGTGTTAGATTATACTCAAATGACCCGTATCCGCCATTTCCGTCGTTGAATGCTGGCGACTGTGTCCGATCAGATGAGCGTCGTCAGGGGAGACTGTAGGCGGGCAGTCACAGTCTCGAGCGTGGACAGCACAAGAGGAGCGTCATTAGGAGACTGTAGGCGGGCAGTCACAGCCTCGAGCGTGGAGAGCACAAGATGAACGTCATTAGGAGAGACTGTAGGCGGGCAGTAAGTCTCGAGCGTGGACAGCACAAGAGGAGCGTCATTAGGAGAGACTGTAGGCGGGCAGTCACAGTCTCGAGCGTGGACAGCACAAGAGGAGAGTCATTAGGAGAGACTGTAGACGGGCAGTCACAGCCTCGAGTGTGGACAGCACACGACGAACGTCATTAGGAGACTGTAGGCGGGCAGTCACAGCCTAGAGCGTGGACAGCACACGATGAACGTCATCAGGAGACTGTAGGCGGGCAGTCACAGTCTCGAGCGTGGAGAGCACAAGATGAACGTCATTAGGAGAGACTGTAGGCGGGCAGTCAGCCTCGAATGTGGACAGCACAAGAGGAGCATCATCAGGGGAGACTGTAGGCGGGCAGTCACAGTCTCGAGCGTGGACAGCACAAGAGGAGCGTCATTAGGAGACTGTAGGCGGGCAGTCACAGCCTCGAGCGTGGACAGCACAAGAGGAGCGTCATTAGGAGAGACTGTAGGCGGGCAGTCAGCCTCGAGTGTGGACAGCACAAGAGGAGCGCCATTAGGAGAGGCTGTAAGCGGGCAGTCACAGCCTCGAGCGTGGAAAGCACAAGAGGAGCGTCATTAGGAGAGACTGTAGGCGGGCAGTCACAGCCTCGAGCGTGTCCGGCGGACAGCGCAGCCCAGCTCTCGTTACCTGTGCAGGATGTTGGCCAGTGAGATGAGCGGGATGTCTTTGAGGTGTCTGGGCGCGTGGTGGAGCGCGATGCGGAGGCAGCTGGCGGCGCGAGGCCCGTCACCGCGCACACGCCAGTACAGGGAGGCGGCCGTCGTCAGCACCCACGAGGTGCCGTTCTGTCGCAGAGGGCGCTACTGGTCACACAAACCCACACAAGGGGCTGCAACACGCGGTGCACATTCGGCTGCTTATATATTGCGCATGATTGCGGTGTCCAACACACGGAATTGCGTGTCAAATCATAGTCATACAGGGTACATCATCAAATCGTCATACCGGGTACAGGTAAATAGTACCAGCCACTGTAGTTCCAAATGCTAACCCGCACCCCACCAGACTTCAGACCATTATAAATCAAGACGATCGGACCATTCGGGTTTCACCATATTGGGAAGAGGATAATTTTCATTTTGCTTTCGCACCACACACTCATTGTACTTCTCGACTTACTGGTACGTAGCTAATTGTCGTTTGTGTAAAAATAATGAGATTAAAAATCACAAATAAACCAAAACATATCAAAGAGAAAAGTCATAATTGTCTTCAATGACCACATAGTATTCCTGGAAGAAAAACATGGATTTTACAGCCCAACAATCTGTACATTTTACCAAAAGGCAAAAAAATTGCACGAATTCAATATTAAACAGCACCATTCAACCTTGAGGTGGGAAGGAGAGGACAATTTTCCAAAGAAGATAACGTTTTGAATGATGAGCAACCAGGGCAAAGCTCTTGTCCCGACCCTGAATCAACAGCAAATTATAATTTTCCTAAGAAGATAACGTTCTGGATTCAACAACTGGGACAAGGCACTTTTCCCGACCGTAAATCAGCTGCAGTTGTCACCAAATCAGACAAAATAGTCCCAGGACCAGGGCGTGAACTCCATCTTTGTATATATGTATCATTTGCACGTCATCGCAGCAGGACAAAGTCCTGCCCATACATCCTACCCCGGGGAGCTTAATGATTACCATGCCACCTGGAGGCGAAGCCGCGAACTAACGGCGAAGCCGCATGGATGGGGCTCAATACATCTGCACCGGTACGCAGACGCCACCGGTTTTGTTTCACAGCTGTGGGACAAGACCCTTTAACTCCAATACCTTATGACATTTTAGTATTTGTTTGTTTATTGGGTGGTTCTCGACGTATTTTCTGCACGATCACGGCTAATGGCGCCGCCCACACTGTTTCGCCGGTGGGCCGTGGGATTGGGAAATGTCCCGAGTGGTGAGTGTTGAAATCAGGACCTTTGGTACCCAGAGCTCAACACCTTAACCACTCGGGCATCCCCGCCCCGACATTTTAGCATTATGGTGCGCGTAACGACACATTCGCATAGGGCTTGGCAAGACTGCGAATGTGCAGGAATCTAATATATCGGGATGCACTTTTCTGGTATCTTTTCTAGATAGGCTTGACCCAGATGGCCCCTGTGGCTCTTATTAAGCCTTAACACTTTATGACTTTATGAGTCAATGCCGAAATAATGAACGCCGGTAGAAAATGGCGCGCCATTGGCGGATTACAGATAAAGACACCACCTACCTAAATTATCTCATTAACCATTCCTCAATATAGTTTTACTCAGCCCAACCATTCATGTTTTCATGTTTTCATTTTTGTTTTCATGTATTTCATTTCATGTATTCATGTTTGCAACCCAACCATTCACCATTCATGTTAATGTAAGTATAATTCGAATAATGGTAGTATTAGTTTGTGTGCTTGTAGGCAAAACTTAAACTTCCACTAACCAATCGCCACAGTACACAACATAATTTAAACTACTAGGCATGAATAATACTGTTGGAACTAGAAACAGTGGTGACCACTGCACAAGAAAATACCAAAGTGGATACTTAAAGTAACGGTTTTGGAATGATAGATCAAAGAAAACGAGCATTAAGGCAAGATCTAAGTTTCTTAAACGAAACATTAAATCCTGTCTATTGCCGTATTTACATATCACCGACTATGTTTCCACCGCACCAGTTACGCCCTCACCAGGGGCTCTGATTTCCAATCAGCAATTGAAAAAAACACACTGTTGGAAAGATAAAATAAGTGTTTTGTTTCCGACGGACAAACATATTTAGTGTCTATGTTTACCCTTAATTCAATGTGCATAGTACATGTCTCCCAAAATATTCCCACGCAGTATGAAAAACTACAGGAAACACCATGTTCGGATGAAAGCGTATGCTGCTGTTATGATCAGGTCGGCGCTAGGTTTTTATGTCAAACCATCATGCAAGTTAAACAAGGTCAGCTGGAAGTTGAGGCAGCGAGTGGTGAGCCCACCTTATGAAATAACCCGGCCCATACCCAGCCGCTCAGCACAACCGCCTGTCTGAGAGACATGTTCACTCAGAAGGCCGGTCACGCCGCCGGTCCGCGTGGCAAGTCTGCACTGTTGGCCGGCGCCTCACCTTGTCCATGCTCATGGCGATGCGCGTGGCCGTCTCGTCGACAGTGCGCGGCTGGTCGGAGGTGAGCGCCTGCAGCGCATCCTTGAGACCCGTCTCGGGACTGATGACCAGCTGGCGCCGGTGACGCACCCCCGACAAGTTGTCCAGAGTGGCCATGGACGCGGGAAACTGGTCGGGGCAGAACGGCTGGCGCGGCTGGTACACGCCCGCCGGCGCCGGCACCAGGTCCACACTGTCCCACACACAGAGGGTGTCAGTCCAGCGGTCCACACTGTCCCACACACACACAGAGGGTCGTCAGTCCAGTGGTCTACACTGTCCCACACACATAGAGGGTCATCAGTCGAGCGGTCCACACCGCCACACACACGGAAGATCGTCAGTCCAGCGGTCCACACTGTCCCACACACAGAGGGTCGTCAGTCGAGCGGTCCACACTGTCCCACACACAGAGGGTCGTCAGTCGAGCGGTCCACATTGTCCCATACACAGAGGGTCGTCAGTCGAGTGGTCCACACTGTCCCACACACAGAGGGTCGTCAGTCGAGCGGTCCACACTGTCCCACACACAGAGGGTCGTCAGTCGAACGGTCCACACTGTCCCACACACAGAGGGTCGTCAGTCCAGCAGTCCACGCTGTCCCACACACAGAGGGTCGTCAGTCGCGCGGTCCACGCTGTCCGACACACAGAGGGTCGTCAGTCGCGCGGTCCACTGTCCCACACACAGAGGGTCGTCAGTCGAGCGGTCCACACTGTCCCACACACAGAGGGTCGTCAGTCGAGCAGTCCACACTGTCCCACACACAGAGGGTCGTCAGTCGAGCGGTCCACGTTGTCCCACACACAGAGGGTCGTCAGTCGCGCGGTCCACGCTGTCCGACACACAGAGGGTCGTCAGTCGAGCAGTCCACGTTGTCCCACACACAGAGGGTCGTCAGTCCAGCGGTCCATGTTGTCCCACACACAGAGGATCGTCAGTCCAGCAGTCCACACTGTCCCATACACAGAGGGTCGTCAGTCCAGCGGTCCATGCTGTCCCACACACAGAGGGTCGTCAGTCGAGCGGTCCACACTGTCCCACACACAGAGGGTCGTCAGTCGAGCGGTCCACACTGTCCCACACACAGAGGATCGTCAGTCCAGCGGTCCACGCTGTCCCACACACAGAGGGTCGTTAGTCCAGCGGTCCACACTGTCCCACACACACAGAGGGTCGTCAGTCGAGCGGTCCTACACTGTCCCACACACAGGATCGTCAGTCGATGGGTCCACGCTGTCCGACACACAGAGGGTCGTCAGTCGAGCAGTCCACGTTGTCCCACACACAGAGGGTCGTCAGTCCAGCGGTCCACACTGTCCCACACACAGAGGGTCGTCAGTCCAGCAGTCCACACTGTCCCACACACAGAGGGTCGTCAGTCGCGCGGTACACACTGTCCCACACACAGAGGGTCGTCAGTCCAGCGGTCCACGCTGTCCCACACACAGAGGGTCGTCAGTCGCGCGGTCCACACTGTCCCACACACAGAGGGTCGTCAGTCGAGCGGTCCACACTGTCCCACACACAGAGGGTCGTCAGTCGAGCGGTCCACGCTGTCCCACACACAGAGGGTCGTCAGTCGAGCGGTCCACACTGTCCCACACACAGAGGGTCGTCAGTCGAGCGGTCCACACTGTCCCACACACAGAGGGTCGTCAGTCGAGCAGTCCACGTTGTCCCACACACAGAGGGTCGTCAGTCCAGCGGTCCACGCTGTCCCACACACAGAGGGTCGTCAGTCGCGCGGTCCACACTGTCCCACACACAGAGGGTCGTCAGTCGAGCGGTCCACACTGTCCCACACACAGAGGGTCGTCAGTCGAGCGGTCCACACTGTCCCACACACAGAGGGTCGTCAGTCGAGCGGTCCACACTGTCCCACACACAGAGGATCGTCAGTCGAGCGGTCCACGCTGTCCCACACACAGAGGGTCGTCAGTCGCGCGGTCCACGCTGTCCGACACACAGAGGGTCGTCAGTCCAGCAGTCCACACTGTCCCACACACAGAGGGTCGTCAGTCCAGCGGTCCACGCTGTCCCACACACAGAGGGTCGTCAGTCGCGCGGTCCACACTGTCCCACACACAGATGGTCGTCAGTCGCGCGGTCCACACTGTCCCACACACAGAGGGTCGTCAGTCCAGCAGTCCACACTGTCCCACATACAGAGGGTCGTCAGTCCAGCGGTCCACGCTGTCCCACAAACAGAGGGTCGTCAGTCGAGCGGTCCACACTGTCCCACACACAGAGGGTCGTCAGTCGAGTGGTCCACACTGTGCCACACACAGAGGGTCGTCAGTCGAGCGGTCCACACTGTCCCACACACAGAGGATCGTCAGTCGAGCGGTCCACGCTGTCCGACACACAGAGGGTCGTCAGTCCAGCAGTCCACGTTGTCCCACACACAGAGGGTCGTCAGTCGCGCGGTCCACGCTGTCCGACACACAGAGGGTCGTCAGTCGAGCAGTCCACGTTGTCCCACACAGAGAGGGTCGTCAGTCCAGCGGTCCACGCTGTCCCACACACAGAGGGTCGTCAGTCGAGCGGTCCACGCTGTCCGACACACAGAGGGTCGTCAGTCGAGTGGTCCACACTGTCCCACACACAGAGGGTCGTCAGTCGAGTGGTCCACACTGTCCCACACACAGAGGGTCGTCAGTCGAGCGGTCCACACTGTCCCACACACAGAGGGTCGTCAGTCGAGCGGTCCACACTGTCCCACACACAGAGGGTCGTCAGTCGAGCGGTCCACACTGTCCCCCACACAGAGGGTCGTCAGTCGAGCGGTCCACGCTGTCCCACACACAGAGGGTCGTCAGTCGCGCGGTTCACACCGACCCATAGCAGTCTCACGGCCCGGATGCGGGCTGGGAACTCACACGACGTTCTTGGCCGACACGGACAGCCAGGTGGAGGTGTACTGGCCCCAGTTGATCTGCTTCACGTCCGAGCACTGCTGGTCGGTGGGCGGCGGTGCCACGGCATGCTCCCGTACCCGCAGCAGCACTTCCGGCAGAGGGTCGTCCTGCACCGGACGTGGCGCATTAGCTCCATCAGAGGAGCATTAGGGGCACCTGAAGCTCTAGCGATTCACTATGTTGAAGTGTTTCCGAAATCGGTGATAATGATATTGGAGCGTAGATATTAGTATTGTCGACATTTGGTTCGATGAATGATTGCAAGGTGCACGGGTAAACCAGGACACATGTTGGACGATTCGTACACACGAGCTGTGGTTCATGACGTGTGATATTGTCATTCAGCATACTGGCTGTATTTCGACAACAGCAGACAGCGAGGAAGCAAGAACACGTAATTACACAAATTCCGGTTAGTTGTTTCTTGGAGTCGAAGGGCATGTCTACTGTGGAAGTGAGGCAGCGCCCATTAACTTCTTTGCATTAAGCTAAGATTGTCTTCCTACTTGAACAGACATATACTCATCGTGGCAATGTCCAAGCATCTCTACTTCCCATACATCGATGGCATGCGTAATTATACTCGTGTGCAAACAAGTTAGTGATCTTTTACCTCATGCTTTCTACTAGCATTTTCTGCGACAACACTCACCCGTACATGGCAGCCCGTTTAACAACTCAGTTCCCCAAGTTGCAACCGCCCGATTACATCAGGGTACAGCACGCAGAAGTGCACCGGAAATTGCTGACGTCATCAGCGCACAGCGCTGGTGACGTCAGCTGAGCTATCCCGCGTGCGGCGGCGCCAGTACCTGGATGCCGAGCTCGTGTTGCGACGGCACCGGTTCGGTGATGACGTCCAGCTGCTCCTCCACCTCGTACTCGTCGTCGTCCTGTTGGCCTGGCTGGGGCGGCCGCTCACAGCGCAGATGCTCCTCCGGCATGAACGGCGCCACGTCTTCAGGCAACGGGAACAGCGGCACCTGCCCCACTGCGCAGGCTGGAGTGTTAGCAGGTGACTTACAGCTACAGGGCTGGCATGGCTGGTGGAGACAGCAGGTGTCTTACAGCTACAGGGCTGGCATGGCTGGTGGAGACAGCAGGTGTCTTACAGCTACAGGGCTGGCATGGCTGGTGGAGACAGCAGGTGTCTTACAGCTACAGGGCTGGCATGGCTGGTGGAGACAGCAGGTGTCTTACTTCTACAGGGCTGGCATGGCTGGTGGGACAGCAGGTGTCTTACTGCTACAAGGCTGGCAGGGCTGACGGAGACAGCAGGTGTCTTTCTGCTACAGGGCTGGCAGAGCTGGTGGAGACAGCAGGTGTCTTACTGCTACAGCACTGGCAGGACTGGCAGGACAGCGGGAGTCTTACTGCTATGGGACTGGCAGGACCGGCAGGACAGCGGGAGTCTTACTGCTGCAGGACTGGCGGAGACAGTAGGCGTCTTACTGCTACAGGACTGGCAGGGCTGGTGAGACAGCAGGCGTCTTACTGCTACGGGACTGGCAGGACTGGCGGGACAGCGGGAGTCTTACTTCTGCAGGACTGGCGGAGACAGCAGGCGTCTTACAGCTACAGGACTGGCAGGGCTGGTGAGACAGCAGGCGTCTTACTGCTACAGGACTGGCAGGGCCTGGACACTGGTTGTTGATAGAAAATCCAGCGATCCATGACATCTCCACTGATCACCATGCTATCTTTACACCTATCAGGGTGACTTAGAGACATATGTCATATATTGTTTGTCTACTTATTGACGTCTCCCAGCTGGTAAGGGCAATTGCTTATCTATGGCTATCTAAATCGAACATACTTGTCAATTCCGCGTTATCTGTTTCTTCCTATTTGCATTTACGGGTTAAGCTACGCCACTGTGCTGTAGCTACGCCAGCTTTGCCAACGTGTACGTATCCTGTCGCCACACCTGGATTGCCCACACAATATCACAATGAATCCAGATGTCGCCCGTGCTGCGATCCAGAAAGCATGTTGGAAAGGTGTGGGCGTGTGCACGATCGTCAGGTTGAGGAACACGTCTGTCCGATGGAGGTCTGCCGAGGGAGGGAGCACACCCGCCGGGATCGACGAATGGACCGCCAGGCTGCAGGTGAAGAGATGCGGGAGCGTCAGTGTGGATACAGCTGGAGCTCCGGGTGTGTACATTTGTGGACGATTGGTGGAAAATCATAAGCAAAACGACTCTTGCAAACCACAAAGCCGGCGTCGTAAGAGGAAAGTTAATGTTGTGAAGAGCAGTAAATTGAGTAATAAAAGGTCAATCTGGAGGAGGTTTAGCTTACAGTTACATGGCTCTGTGCTGCACCTGCAATGCTACATGTGTGGATGATCACCATGTGTGGAGGATCCAAGTGTATTCCAGGTGTCTGCAAACCCGTAGGGGTTGATGTGTGGATATTCTCTGAGGATGCAGGCATGGAAGTCAGTTGTGGATCTGCAGAGGGACAGGTGTTTGTATGTCTGCAGGAGTCGAGGTATGGACATCCCCTGGGGTGCAGGTGTGGGAGTCAGGTGTGGATCTGGGGGGGGGGGGTCTGCGTGTCTGCAGGAGTCGAGATGTGGACATCCCCCGGGGGTGCAGGCGTGGGAGTCAAGTGTGGATCCGCCGGGTGCGCCAGGTGTGTGTGTGCACATGTAGCGAGTCTAGTCGAGACAGCAGAGGGCGGTGTCGCGTGTCAGTCCGTCCACGAGCCGGATGTGTCCGTGCCGGTCTCACCGGCGGCGAAGTCGGCGCCGTCTGCGCCACCGCAGTCCAGCTGGTCGGCCAGCGCCGGCGTCAGGATCCAGCGGCCGTTCTCGTTGCGCGCGTTGTAGCAGCTGATCTTGCTCTCGCAGGAGTCGCGACTCTGGCCGTCGGCACACTCGGACGTGCACACCACAGAGTCGGGCGGCATCTTGGACAGCTTCTCCAGCATCGGGTCACGCTCCGCCGGCGTCTGTGACCACATGGCGACCGACGAGGTCACACGAGGATCACACCACACAAAACATGGGTCACGCTCCACCGGCGTCCATCACCACATGGCGGCCGACGAGGTCACACGAGGATCACACCACACAAAACATGGGTCACGCTCCGCCGGCGTCTGTGACCACATGGCGGCCGACGAGGTCACACGAGGATCACACCACACAAAACATGGGTCACGCTCCACCGGCGTCCGTCACCACATGGCGGCCGACGAGGTCACACGAGGATCACACCACACAAAACATGGGTCACGCTCCACCGGCGTCCGTCACCACATGGCGGCCGACGAGGTCACACGAGGATCACACCGCACAAAACATGGGTCACGCTCCACCGGCGTCCGTCACCACATGGCGGCCGACGAGGTCACACGAGGATCACACCACACAAAACATGGGTCACGCTCCACCGGCGTCCGTCACCACATGGCGACCGACGAGGTCACACGAGGATCACACCACACAAAACATGGGTCACGCTCCACCGGCGTCCGTCAACACATGGCGGCCGACGAGGTCACACTAGGATCACACCGCACAAAACATGGGTCACGCTCCACCGGCGTCCGTCACCACATGGCGGCCGACGAGGTCACACGAGGATCACACCGCACAAAACATGGGTCACGCTCCACCGGCGTCCGTCACCACATGGCGACCGACGAGGTCACACGAGGATCACACGCACAAAACATGGGTCACGCTCCACCGGCGTCCGTCACCACATGGCGGCCGACGAGGTCACACGAGGATCACACCACACAAAACATGGGTCACGCTCCACCGGCGTCCGTCACCACATGGCGGCCGACGAGGTCACACGAGGATCACACCGCACAAAACATGAGTTATCGCGATAGTGATCGGACGTTCTGTTCTTCATCGAAACGTTTGTCCAGCGCCGCCGCAAAGGAAAGGTCGAGATGCCGTTTCGATGTTTAACCTACACGTGCGCCACTGAACTGAGTCGGAGTTTCATCTGATCCGACCTGGTGTCCGGTCTCTGTCCGCGCAGATGTGATTGACCTGACCTGACAACGTTTGACCTAACCTGACGTCTGACCTGTCCCGGGTGTTCACGACTGACCTGAGCTGGCGTCTGACACTGCTGCTCGCTGCGCTGGTTGCCATGGTAGCGGGTGTAGCAGGAGACCACGCGCAGGTACTCGAGAGCGTCGGCGTGAGTCGACTCAGCCTGCAGCGTGCGCCGGTAGTGCCACACCGCTCCCGAGAAGTTCCCCTTGGCCGCCAGCAGGTTACCCAGCAGGAAGTTCGTATCAGGCTGCATGTGGAAACAGCCGTCAGTGTGCCGTGCACAGAGCCGCCACCGGATATCGCAGACATCGACACCCGGCTGACGACACACCTTCCAAAAACGCAACATCAACTCGTCGTTTCGCTGAACTTCAGTGTGGCAGTGTGACCGCAATTGTCCACAATTGGTGAGCGACGTCCGACTAAAATCATGCCAATGGCACACGTCGTGGCTATTTCTCCTCACAGACGGAGTTGTGGAACCGCTGTTCATGACTACCAACGATGCAATAACTGGCCGCTGGACTCACCGACACAGTCCCAAATTAAGGCCGCTCCACGTACTCGGAGCTATGCTTGGCGGTACGAAATGCATGGCGCGTACAAATTGCATATGTGGCCGTGCCAGAAGCTTCATACACACACAATACATACTGGTGACTGCTCTGGAGTGCGTCGCAATGGAGCACGACAAACTTAAACACCACACTTGACCAAAAACAAGGGCAAACGAACAGGTAATATGATACCAGAATACAGGGGGGAATGGAATAGGAAACTTGAAATAAAATAAATAATCCATAATTGAGAAAAGAGCAGGTTACCTGGCAGCGCAAAAATACCACGGAGTTTGTGCCGCAGGTGACGCCAACGATGAACCGATTGGTCGTTGTTTGCTTTCACAAATAAATATACAATGAGTGAAGGATCTGGCTGATAATACAATATCGGTAAGATCCGACTATACGTTAATATCTGTCATACTGGGTTAGCATACATAGCACAATATTCAGCAATCTGAAGAGTACGAAGCAGTTAATGTTGTGCGGCCCGCGTAGCGGGGTGCATGGCACACATCCATACGACAAACTCCACAGTTGTAGCCCAACCACATTCACATGTAATCTGTATACATTATCACCCGAAGCAGGGCTGACCGAGTTGCACATTTATATGCAATCTACACGCAACACCAGTCCCACCCTGACTCGACGGAGCGTTCATTTGTATTGAGCATGCACATAGAGCCATGCCACCCCGGCGCTGCCCAGTTGTCCACCTCTATCAAGCACAACCACCACCCCCGGCCCGGCGTCCGTCGGCCGAGGACGTCACCTCTATCGAGTCGGTGGCGAACGCGGCGCGCGCCAGTTGCAGCGCTCCGTCGACGTCGTCCAGCCGGTAGAGCACGGCGGCCAGGTTGACCAGCGGCACGTCGTCCAGCTCGGCGGGCGCAGAGTGCAGCGCCGAGCGCAGACACTCGATGCCGTTGGCCAGGTTGCCCTGGGCGCGCCAGTAGAGTGACGCCAGCGTCAGCACGATCCAGGCGGGCGCCGAGCTCTGCCGGCCAGGGCGGCGGCAGTCAGCCGGCGGCGCCGTCACACCCGGCGTGCACGGCCCGCCCCGGCCACGTGCGCGTGACGCTGCCGCTGTGGCGGCAAGCTGCGTAGGTGATCAGTGTGCAGCTGGCCAACGGGAACACACCTGGCTCCGTGTCGGCGATAACGTGACACAGCGAACTGCTGGTGAACATGCAATATGTCGGACCAACTTTGTAGTCCGCGTTGTTTTGATACTGCGGCGCAGTTTCACCAGACGTCACACTTGCGCTGGTTAAGAAATGCATGCGGATGACAACACTGATGGATATTTGAAGAGAAACCCACTTTCTTGTCTATCACAAGTGATAGCAAGAAGACGCGGAGAAGTGGAAAGTGTGAGGTAGGAGATGGTAAGAGATGGAGGCGAGATAATGACATTGCGTAATGGTCAATGGTCTTGGCATGTGCCAGCAATTGCCATCGAAGCACAAAACATACGCTATCACGGGAAGCACCACCCATTTACAGGCAGCAGTTTTAAAATGAACACCCCGGCACTTCTGATGCTGCACGTTGACATACTGACAGTGGATCATAATTTGCCTCCACCACCAGCACGCCTGGCACTCAGTGCCGGGACCCAACTGCACACCCAACTGCGCCGTCTCGCCATCACCTGTTTGAGGGCGGACGTGATGCGCTGTCCCAGCTCGGCCTCCACTGTGGGCCGGTCGCGGGCGTAAGCCAGCAGCGCGCGCGACGCCACTGGGTCGGGCCGGCGCTGCGTGACGCGCGCGCGCCAGCGGACCGACTTCATGGTGTCGTACGGCAGCACCCGCGACGGCACCGGCTCACACACGGGCGGGTACCACGGCAGCGCGTGGTCGTCAGTCACCGCCAGCCCGACGTCGGCGTTCAGCACCTGGTCCACGCTGCAGGCGCCGTCGCCGGTTATCCAGACAGCCACGACGGCAACACCGGGTGGCCTTTCGCGACGCGTTCCACTGGCGGCGTCACTCGGCGTTCGTGTATGTATCGGCCCTTCACGCCACGTTCTTTGTTTGCCGGCGTCGCATCTTTCCTCTCTTGCTTAATTGATATAACCGGATGCCACATAATCCGGATTAACGTAACCCTTTCCTTAACGTAACAAATCTCTAGCGGATGGCGCTCTGCCTCTGCTAAATATTTTTTTAAAAAATCATCGTTGCCGGTCTCGTTCGTCATGCCGATTGATTGATTGATTATTTGGGCTTAAGGGCGCGCCGACTACATGGTCATTTGGCGCCCATACAGCGCGAGCGGGTTCAGCCGGCCAAAGTGATCGTCAACGGCAGATCCTATTTGTGGTTCATGCAGGTTATCGGTAGATGAGCACGATAAAGGAAGGAAGGCCGGCACTAGGGTGGTCTCTGATGTACCATTGACACACAACACCGCCGCGGAAAACTGCTCACATCAAGGTAATCGCGCATGGTGCAAACGAATATTTAGTATCATGTAAAGCTTCATCACGAACAGCTCATTAACTAAGTCACGGAAGTGTCTGACCTCGAACAAAATTACTTCCGCTTAATCCTGACACGCTCGCGGTATTTTGCCACATCCGCTAGTGCGCGGAGTGGGCGGGGCTTGCAACGTTCTAGCATTTCCAAACGGGGAGTACCCGTGGCATGGAACAAAAGCCAGCGTTTTGCACATGACGAGATCACTTCACGATTAATACGCTATACTCGTATGTATACTTCGGGTTATTAGTTAAACTCCCAGGTCAGTACGAGGTTAATTTTCCTAATCAATAATATTCAAGTTCAGTAGTGCCCTGTATCAAACCAACAACCGATAAGCACTTTAAATGTTGAACATAGCACTCCTCAGCATCTTTAAACACTACCAGTGTGCGATATGTTGCATTTCGACCCCTACGTCAAGGGTCACATGAGCTCGAAGTGTTGACCTCGCTTGGGAAACTTCCTAACAGTGTCCGAAAACACTATTTTCTGGTATCCAGGAGTAAAAAATTACGCCAAATTCAGATTACCTGCCCAAATTAATCTCAGTATGATTCAGAAGACACTTAATGGTTATGTGAGTCCACGCATATTTAATGAGCTTGGATGACATACGAAAGGCCAATGACCTATGCAAACACGTCAGCTAAGTTGTCCACCACCATATGACATGCAGCATTGGGAACTAGCATTACTGGAGATTAATTGCCGACAATTTGGCCTAACATGTTCCAAATTATGACGTTACAGCTCAGTGGGCTGGCATGACATTTTAAAATGTTTCACATCAAATCTGCAAAAGATACCAAATCAGCTACAACAAGCGGCGGCGCGCTGACAGTACAGTTGTTCCATGGCCGCATGAAATAGCCTGGAGCTGCATCGACCCACGAACCTGCACGGATGAGGATTAGGACGGCCGGCGAACAAGCCAGGTGTGGTGTCGTTTATCTAAAAGTCTTGTCCGGTTGGTACCAAAAGGTAGCGGTGGTCTGCTGTCCAAGAGCGCTTAGATTGCGGGGCTATATTGCGCCCAGGCTAACGCCATAACTCCTGTCTGAACACCCGCCGAACACCACGTGTACTCACACAGACTGTGAGATTTTACCAGATCTCACAGTCTGTCAAACACACGACGAAGCACCGTCTGGTCGGCCGGCCACTCACTCAAAGCCTTTGTTGTCGGGCGCCAAGAAGACTGACGGGAACTCGTCGGCGCTCGGGAACTTGGTGACCTTGTGGCCGCACTCGTCCTGGCTCGGCCAGTCGGGCCGCAGCAGCTCGGCTGTGGCCGACTCGTTCAGAGCGGAGTAGCGGCGCGGTCGGCTCGGCCGCCGCTGGCTGCTGGCCGCCGGCTCCGCGCCACGGCTCAGCTTCGAGACCTGCTCCTCCAGCCGGTCAGCCTGGGACATACGGTACGTCACCTGGGGACCTGTTCCCACGGCCGGTCAGCCTGGAACATACGGTATGTTACCTGAAGACCTGCTCCTCCGGCCGGTCAGCCTAGGATATACAGTATGTCACCTGGGGACCTGTTCCCACGGCCGGTCAGCCTGGGACATACGGTGTGTTACCTGAAGACCTGCTTCTCCGGCCGGTCAGCCTGGGACATACGGTATGTCACCTGGGGACCTGTTCCTCCGGCCGGTCAGCCTGGGACATACGGTATGTTACCTGGAGACCTGCTCCTCTGGCCGTAAGCCTGGGATATACAGTATGTCACCTGCGACCGGTTCCCACCGCCAGTTAATATGTTACCTGGAGACCTGCTCCTCCAGCTGATCAGCCTGAGACATACAGTATGTCACCTGGAGGCCTGCTCCCACGGCCGTTTGGCCTAGGACATAGAGTATGTTACGACCGGTCAGCCTGAGACATACAGTTCGTCACCTAGAGACCTGCTCCTGCAGCCGGTTCGCATATGCGTATAGCATATCACCCGGGGACAGGGTTGAATATATAGTTTGGAATCCTGGATTTGGAGAATGAAATGTTTGGGTCAATCAATTCGGGAAGCAGGAAGTTTCTGGTTTCTGTTTGAAACATCAGAAACTTCTTTTTGTACTCTACAGCGAATTGTTGACACTATATCAAAGAGCAGTAAGTTTGCAATTGCTGTTAAACAACATCACTCAACCTTTCAGCGTGAAAAAGGAACGTATCATTTTCTGGACGGGATAATGTTCGGGATACTGAAACCCAGGAAGAGACTATTTTTCCGGGCCGTGCCTGGAGACACGCTCCTCCAACCAGCCCGTCTGGGACATACATGGCATCACCAGCTCGGGACGCCCCTCCAGCCAGCACACTTGAGGCATAGCATAGAGTGCATCACATGGACAACTGCTCCTCAATCACGCAACTTGGCTAACTGTTCTACCTTAGGGCATGTATGTACATAGTGTACATGAGGTGCGTACCCACAACATATAAATCTCCTCTCAATCACACAACATGACTAACTGTTCTACCTTAGGACATGCATGTATATAGTGTACATGAGGTGCACACCCACAACATACAAATCTCCTCTCAATCACACAACTTGGATATCTGTTCTACCTTGGTTGGTTATTGGTTTTACGACACGTTGACCGCTGAGTCATATAGCGTCGCCAATCTCTCACGCCGATTGGTCGCGGGCGAAGAGTAGCGACAGGTGAGACTCGAACCCACAATCTTTCGATTGTGAGACGAGCATCTTACTCCTAGACCACTCGTCCCCGATCTGTTCTACCTTAGTACATATTTGTATATAGTGTACATGAGGTGCATACCCACAACATACACATCTCCTCTCAATCACACAACTTGGATATCTATTCTACCTTAGTACATGTATGCATGCAGTGTACATCAGGTGTGTACCCACAACATACAAACCAAACTCCGGTCGAGACGCGATTGCACATGCAACCACAAGAAATGCAGTCTTGCAAGCAGATAGGTCAACTTGGGAGGCATATTGTGGCCAAGTCACTGGAGCCATATCATCTCCACATGTGCTGCGGGGTTGGAGGCCATCAGACTGGGTCAGAGACGACCGGCCAACCTTGGTCTGCAGGTCGGTCAGCTTGGTCTGCAGGTCGGAGACGGCCTCCGAGCCGGACTCCGCCGACGACTGCGCCATGTTGCACTTGAGAATGCTCTGTCCGTTCTGGTAGTAGCGGAAGCACGTGTGGCCTGGCAACAGTCGGACGGAGGAGTGAGTTGGCGTCTGCCAAGTGAGCACTTCCAGCGCATCTGCACACTTGATCGCCACACAGTCCAAGCAAACGACCATCCGGGACTTACCTGCATCGGGCGCCAACTGCCCCCTAGGTAATCAGAAGCCCAAGCAATATATAACAATGGAGACTCAATGAAGAATCGAGCTGGGCCTCGATGTGGAAGCGGCACCATGTGGAACCTCGAGAACACAAACGTAAGTCTCCTTGTTACAGAACATGCACGCAAACCGAAGATGCTACAAACGCAAATCGACTACAGTATGTACTGGCAAATGCTCCTCCGACATATTTAGCATGCTCAGGATCAATGTTATCCTTACTCCACAATTTTCACCAACTTACCTTTGTTGCTCAATGCACATCCCTCGTATTTTCTCATGAAACAGGAGAATAAGAAGTCCCATTAGGTGGGGTAGCATTTATTAGGTGGGGTAGCATTTAACTCGCGACCAGCTGCATGTATTCTTCCATAACCTGCTTTTCGCGAGTGCCTAAAGCCACCATCCCCAGCGAACTGAAACCCCAGTATATTTCAACCAACATATGATTATTGTAGTGAAATCCTGAACTCATCCCATTCTGGTCCCATCTCTCTTCCATTTCCATTACCAGTGCTGCTCAACTAGTCACCAGCCTTTCCATTTCCTCTGCCCATGCCACCAGCAACGCTGCCGAACTAGCCACCATCCTGGTCATTTGCCCTTCCCTTCCCACCACCAGTGCTGCTGTTGCTCAAATAACCACCATCCTGACCGTTCCACCTTCCCTTTCCACCATCAGTGCTTCTACTGCTCATATGGCCACCATGCTGTCAATTTGCCCTGTCCTTTGCACCATCAGCGCTGCTTAGCTATCCACCATCCTGTCCATTGCACCTTCCCTTTCCGCCATCAGTGCTGCTACTGCTCATATAGCCACCGTCCTGACCATTTGCCCTTCCCTTACCACAATTATTGCTGCTGAATTAACTATTATACTGGCCATTTCTACTTCCGGCATGCGAAACACTACATACCCTTTCCGTCAGCACTCTCGCGTATCTTCTGCTCCTCGTAGTTGAGTCGGGACTCTATTTTGGTGTCGAGCTCTGCCTGCTCCCGCAGCAGCTTCTCCTGCTGCTGCAGCCACATGGTGTGCTGCTTCTGGTAGCTGCGCAGCTCCGACAGCGTATTCTGCAGGGAGCTGCGGCGGCCCGCACAGCTGGTCAGCGCAACAAGCATACCACCACAACACGACGCCATACCAAACATACTGTCGCAGAGAGTATGGCATCACACCATATTACAACATGCCGTTACATTAAAATGCGTGACCACACCAAACACGGTGCATTTGATGCCGGTAGCTTCGTGGCTTACGCCTTGCATTAAACCCACATAGCTAATCAATTAACACCAGTTGGCATGCTCAACTTGCGATCGGACTGGAACTCTAGTCCAAGTGACGGATTCTCCAGTCAACCTGATCCGACTACACACGTAACCGGTCTCTCCGGGCCGCAGCGGCCGACTCACTTATGCTGGTTCTCCAGCGCCGTCTCCAGTCTGTCGTGGCACAGCACTGCATGTCGCCTCTTCAGCGCGCCCTCGTGTTTTGGATCCAGCTTGACGGTGTTGTTGAAGCAGGTGGCCGAGCGGTTGTAGTCGCCGAGCACGGCGTAGGCGTTGCCGAGGCCGTAGTGCGCCTGCGGGCTCTGGTCGTGGTGGTCGACGGCGGCGTGCAGCACGACGGCGCCGCTCTCGCTGTGGCGGCAGCGGTGCAGCACCACGCCCAGGTCCACCAGACTGACGAACCGCTCCACCCTGCCGGCGGCACACGACTCAGAGTCCGCTCACGGCGCAGGCAGCGGCCACAGCCGGTCAGCACAGCTGTCACACAACACACAACACTCTACACAGTCGTCACAGCGGCCACAGCCGGCCAGCACAGCTGTCACATGCGACACAACACTCTACACAGTCGTCACAGCAGCCAGAGCCAGTCAGCACAGCTGTCACACAACACAACACTCAACACAGTCGTCACAGCGGCCAGAGTCAGTCAGCACAGCTGTCACACAACACACAACACTCTACACAGTCGTCACAGCAGCCAGAGCCAGTCAGCACAGCTGTCACACAACACACAACACTCAACACAGTCGTCACAGCGGCCAGAGCCAGTCAACACAGCTGTCACACAACACACAACACTCTACACAGTCGTCACAGCGGCCAGAGCCGGGCAGCACAGCTGTCATACAGGACACAATTTTCTACAGTCGTCACAGCAATCAGAGGGTTCAGAACCACCCCATATGAGCGCCACAGTGACCAGGAACGCTGCATTCAGGTATCAGATGTGCTCGAGTAGCCTTGCATAGTCTTGGTTAGTTAATTATTTGGGCTTTCGGGCGCTTCCCTTGCATAGTCTTCAAACGGGTACGAGCAGTCAGCAGTATCATAGTCGATCGGCACATTCGTCGTAAGACAGGTCAGAACATATATATATATATATATATATATATATATATATATATATATATATATATATATATACATATATATATAATATACATATTTTAATATATAAATATCCAAAGTGTACACATATAGATATATGCATATTAAGATAGATGCACATATACATACATGCAAACACACACACACACATATATATATATATATATATATATATATATATATATATATATATATATATATATACTCATATATACATACATATATACACATGTATACATATATATGTACATATATACATACATTATACACATGTATACATACATACATATATATATATATATATACATATATACACATATACATACATATACATATATATGCATGGCCACTTTTGTGTCGCAGTTCATCCGCGCCTGGTCGGTGTGCAGACGGCCACGGTGAGCCTCACCTGCTGGACAGATGAATGGCGCGGCGACTACACTCGACGGCACGCGGTGCGTCGCCCTGGATGCGCCAGTAGAGACTGGCCAGCTGGTAGAGCACCCAGGCGCTCGGTCGTCGCCGAAGGGCCAGTTCCACCCGGTGTCCAAACTCGTGCACGTTCTGCTCGCCCACCATGTCGGCCAGCGACAATTCCGGCCCCATCGACAGCTGCTGTCGATCCTTCATCGCCTGTGGTACAGGGTGCTCAGGGTGAGCCCCGCTCAGCCGAGCTACAAATACACACACACTCACACACAGGGTGAGCCTCGCTCAGCCGAGCTACAAATACACATACACACACGCGCACAGGGTGAGCCCTGCTTAGCCGAGCTACAAATACACACACACATACACGCACGTGTATATATATATATATATATATATATATATATATATATATATATATATATATATATATATATATATATATATATTTATATATATATATACATATGTACATATACAGCTATAAATATTAGGATGTGGCTTATTTCCGAAGTTTTGAATCTTTATCGGGACGCCCACGCAGGTTGTATGATTGGACACAAAAGCTCCGAGTGTAGTTTTTTGTTTCATATTAATATTTAGAGGTCGTGCAGAGGACTTAAAGTTCGGGTCCTTGTACGTATTTCACAAATCACCTGTTAGCCAAAATGATCAGTTGGGCCGTCAGTAGGGTGGTGTTGGTGGCGGTGGCTTGGTGTCAGGGCCCACAGTAGGGTGGTGTTGGTGGCGGTGGCTTGGTGTCGGGGCCCACAGTAGGGTGGTGTTGGTGGCGGTGGCTTGGTGTCGGGGCCCACAGTAGGGTGGTGTTGGTGGCGGTGGCTTGGTGTCGAGGCCCACAGTAGGGTGGTGTTGGTGGCGGTGGCTTGGTGTCGGGGCCCACAGTAGGGTGGTGTTGGTGACGGTGGCTTGGTGTCAGGGCCGACTTCAGTGCAGTGATGCCGATATGGGGGACGGAGCGGACACGACCCTCACCACAAGATGCTGGAACGTGGCCATGCTGTAGTCGAGGTTCATGTGTGATTCGCAGTCTGGCTGACTCAGCTCCCCGGTCACGTGCTTGGCGTCGACGTGGTCCTCGATCCTGGAGAGTGGTGCAAGTTGGCAATGTGACATAGCGGACAATCAGACACAGCTGGCACACATTGGTGAGCTCATGCCGGGCCAGCGTGACAAGGGTCAGTTCGGACCATAACCGTCTCTCATACAGCAGACCGAACCGGAACAGTTCGCCAGACCACACTCTCGCTTGCTGCCCCGCTCCAGTGCCGGCTGACCGGCTCTTCAAACAACTATCTGGCTGAAGCCAGCCAGTTTGCTGGACTGCTACCGTTATACCCACACGATCACAGCCGGCGCCAAGTCGAGTCGGGTGGGCGTGTCGGGTTGACACGTCGCTGCCTCCACCAGTGTGTGGCGTCGGAAGCTGACACTGACCTGATGCCGTACTTGCGCAGGTTGACGGCCACGCTGGGATAGAGGTCGAACTCTGTCAGCGGCTGCCCTGCCACCAGACAGTGGGCATCCTCCGTGTACAACTTCTTCTCCACGTCCTGGTCACGGTCGTCGTTCTGGTCAATCTCCACCTGGCGGTATACATGCAGTCAGGCACAGTCTGAACAATCTCCACCTGGCGGTACACAGGCAGTCAGGCACAGTATGAACAACATCCACCTGGCGATATACAGGCACGGTCTGAACAATCTCCACCTGGCGGTATACAGGCACGGTCTGAACAATATCCACCTGTTGGTATACAGACAGTCAGACGCAGTTTGAACAATCTCCACCTGGCAGTATACAGGCGCAGTCTGAACAATCTCCACCTGGTGGTATACAGGCAGTCAGGCGCAGTCTGAACAATCTCCACCTGGCGGTATACAGGCAGTCAGGTGCAGTCTGGTCAATCTCCACCTGGCGGTATACAGGCAGTCAGACGCAGTCTGAACAATCTCCGCCTGGCAGTATACAGGCGCAGTCTGAACAATCTCCACCTTCTATCGATCTATTGATAGTCAGGTCCAATATGGGCAGTCTCCACCTGGAGACGTATGGGCAGTCAGGCCCAATCTAGTCAGTATCTACCTGGAAACACACGGGAAGTCACGCCAATCTGTCATCATTTGGGTGATCAATCACCATCAAATACAAATGATCTTAGTTCGCAAATGCATCGGAACTACTCTGTTAAATGTCAATCTGGGCCCATTTCCACTAGAATACTAAACTACACGTTGAGTTTGACTCACCTTAACTTATTACACATCAATACAGTCAACAAGACAACCGAGTTCTTAGTGCCTGGCTTTTACCTTGCATTAATTCAAGGAAGCACTGTACCTCCAACTTGCCTTGTGCGACAGCAGATCTTTCCGCAGGGACTCGACCATGGAAGCGCGGCGCTCCTGCTGGGCCAAAGCAATGAAGTCGTACGGCCGCTTCATGAAGAATATCGAGTCCATCTGTCGACAAGTAGGGCTGCCGTCGCACACTTCCAGGTGCAATGCAAACATGGGTGGGGGTGACGGCTGGAGGGTAACAACAATCAGCGTATACATAATGTCATCCTTCCACGATTTTCACTCTCTCGAAAAGTAGACTCCCGTAGACAAAATGAATGATGGAACTTGTTAGTTATTTGAATAAAGGACACAAAAATGCATTGCTACATCACATCCAGGAAACTTAGACAAGAATGCACCAGGTGGAGCCTCGTCAAAGACATTGTCAATGTTACACAACACGTTTATGGCTGATTTATAATCACCGCACGCTTGTAGCGAGACAGGGACAACTGCGAACTGAGGCAGAGCTCCAGTAACAACGGTCTTGGTTAGCTTGTACCTGGAGGTTTTACTGGTCACTTTTCTATGTACTAGCTGGCAACTGAGCTCTCATAGATCGCATTCCAGTTGCTGACATCAATTGTTCAAATGGCGCTAGAAAATATTATTTAGAAGAGAAATTGCGCCAACTGGTCGACACGACGATTGGCATACAAATTCAATAATGCATGGATTCCGAGATGGCGAGGAAACACTGTCAGCCCTTATACAGGCAGTATGATCACGTCCACGCCTAGTTGACCATACTATATCTGAGACATCAAGGTTCAGGACGCGTCAACTACAATGATTATACCGCATCGAACATTGTCTTTCAGCGACTTCTGATTCTTGCCATGGTATTCACTGGTTTACATGTTCACAAAAGTTCATGCATGCAATGTACTGCTTTCCAGCCAATTCCCTCGGTCAATTCATAGCAGATATAACATCGTCCAGCCTGTGATTTCTTTCCCCTATCATCCCCACAGAACCGTAATAAGCCTGCGATGGGCCGATGTGCACTAGTTAGTTGAGTAAGGTCCAAAAAAAACTCTCATGGAGTTTGTGATGCCAAATATGATCTCCAGAAACTCATCGTTTACATCTGTCTGCTTCGATAAGGAATGTGCTGCTGACAATGAAATGTACCAACCAACCGTCTTGCTCTTCATAAACATCTCCCAGTCCTATGGTTGTTATTCCCTGACTTGCTGTCTAGTAATGGTATATTTCTCAGCAAAGTTATGAAGAAAATATCTGAATGCATCTAAAACTTCTTATTTCATTCCTCATGCCAGCATAGCTCCTAAATTATGAACCGAAATTAGTGGCCTTTACTAACTAATATCAAAGCATGGGTTCCGAACTCAGAAAACAATCGTCTCTTGATGCAATAGTCCATGAATTATGCTCTCCAGATATGGGACCTCAGAGTAAAGAGAAGAATCCAGCCATCGGCCAAGGTAGGGGTGACCGACTGCGACAGGCAGACTGGATTGCACACCACTGGGGCCGAATAACTGGCGGATTGCAGTGGGGCTGAAGAACAGACCGGATTGCACACCACTGGCGACGAATAACTGACCTGCGCCTGAATACGGCCATCCTCGGTCATGATCCAATGTGTAGAGCACCAGCTGCCTGGTGGTGCCCATGGCCAGGTGAGAAGCAATAGCAGAGGCACGCACCGCATGGCGGCTCCCTGTAAACACCAAATACAACTGTCATGGCGGCTCCCTGTAAACACCAAATACAAATGTCATGGTGGCTCCCTGTAAACACCAAATACAACTGCCATGACAGCTCCCTGTAAACACCAAATACAACTGTCATGGTGGCTCCCTGTAAACACCAAATACAACTGTCATGTTTCTGGATGAGCTTGCAGTGCTGATTTCTGGCGGTTAAATTCACTCTGCAAATTCAGCTCATCCACATCCTCAATCTACATCCCTACTTCACTTGATTCTCGCTAGATGCTAAGTACTTGAAGCTTCTTGACCGTTCATTTACAATAGTCAGCTGGCTAAATTTATTAGATTTTGTTCAGGTCTACACTATGCAGAGCTCTCATGCCAAGTTGAGGAAAGTGTAAAAGCTGTCATGCAATTATTTCATGTGTATCTAGTGTAGGGGATAATCCAGGAATTTGCATGGGGGCACAAAGTTCCTGGAGGGGTGCAATTCGCTAACAAAAAATATCGACTGAGCAGGGGTGTGCACTCAAGCATACTCGAGTCATTTCCTCTGAGAGGGGCATCATTGACTGAGAAGAAAATCGTTGAGCAGGGATGAACTCCAGCCTTTGCGAAAGGACGCCATTCCCTTTATTTTCTATGGGGAGCACATGTCAGTGCCTACTGTATCACAGTGTCACACGTATCCACCCCTGATCTAGTGCAAAACGCAGTGAGATGCTTCCTTATTCATGTACTATCAATGTTCCCAATGTAGTATTGCCTATGGTAAGATGTGTGGTGTTTCGACATACTACAGGTATTTCGATCAGGAAGGATGGAGAAAAATATGGGAATATTGAAGGAATAAAGGAGATGAGGAGATAAGGACATAATGACATGGCGAGGAGACAATAAGGAGATGGAATATTGAAGGAGATGGAGATGAAGGAAAAAGGTGGTTTAAGTGTCAATTTCCACCCAATTCGCGGAATTCGAGAACAATGTGGAAGTTTATCCTACGACAAGTGATCCGTTAGACGATTTTACAATAATTATGGAAGGTGTAGAAAACTATGAACAGAAAACAAAACTAAATAAATTGGCACACAATGATGACATATATGGTTAGACTTTAGTTGAGTGTGCTCAAGGTTTGGTTGGTTATTGGTTTTCGACACGTCGACCGTTGAGTCATGTAGCGTCGCCAATCTCTCACGCCGATTGGTCGCGGGCGAAGAGTAGCGACAGGTGAAACTCGAACCCACAATCTTTCGATTGTGAGACGGGCATCTTACCCCGAGACTACTCGTCCCCAAGTTGTGAGATCGGTGCGGCGCCATCTCCACCGGCACAGACCGTGAGATCGGTGCGGCGCCATTCCACCGGCACAGACCGTGAGATCGGTGCGGCGCCATCTCCACCATGACTGGGTGCGATGTGTCCAACCGATGGGCTCGGTGTCGAGCTGCGTCTCAAGCGGGCTTTGTTCACTCGCGGTGGGGCGTACCGCCGTTGCAGGCGGCGTTTGGCACTTTCTCTAGGCGTTATTTTCAGGCAGTCTTTTTAGGGTTCCAAGTACCTGAGGATTGGCATAATGAAAATGTGGTATTTTCAAGAAAAGTAATAAAAACACTGGAGGAAACTACAGGCCACTTACCTTAGCCTCACTAGTTCGTAGCAATTATTCATCCTAAGGTTATAACATACCCAAATCTTTAACTTTGTTTCACTCCTCAGCATCAGATCTAACCATAAAGATTATATTTCCTCACTATACACCATCATAAAGAAATTAACTTTGGACCCCTCTTTCGAAATGCATTTGGCTCCCATGTGTCCAAGCCATTCGAGTCCTGTCATGGACGCCCCGAGCAGAAATCGTCGCCCGCCCGCCGACGTCAGCACTCGCGCCCCGACAGCGTCTGTCGTGAGATGTGTTATGCTTAGTCGACATCTGTTCCTACACGGCGTGCCGACGGCCACCCGGCCGAGACTGTGTCATTGCGACATGACACAGTCGGGTGTCACCAGTGTACCATGCGGCACATGTGGGGCAGGGGCTGGTCGAAGTGCGACGACCGGACCCCTCTCTTCGCGGTGTGGTGCAACAGGTGCCGCCGGCCAGGCAGACTGGAAACGCTGCCCCTCCCCTTGAGCGACCTGCACCTCTCGCGTGTGTGACGGCCCCTGGTCAGGCAGTTGTCACGGGGGAGTCGAGGAGGTCAGATGTGGACGAGTGACAGAGGTGAGCAGACGTGCAGATGCTGAACGATTGACTGTTGCTGGTGTCTGTTGATATGGAGGCACAAACTTAATAAGGAACATGCTGCAGTTGGCTTTTGTTGGTTTCAAAGAAACTGTTGAAACTGTTGCACAAGCATCCCCGTATTGTTAAATAAGCAGCCGGTAAATACAAGGGCATTAACGGATGTCATACAAGAGAACTTGGTGGTTTGGAGAAGCCATTGAAATTGAGAACCAGTTATCCTACAAGAGGCAAACCCTACACTATCACTGCCAGGCGAATTGAACTTGCCTACACTATCCTCTATAGAAGGACATTTCACAGCTTGTAATTCATACAAGGGGAAGTAGAATGAATGCAATGCAATTCCATCTATATGAAATTCGTCTATGATGTCATCAATTGTATCAACCACCATTTATTTAAAAGTAATCATTTGCAGAGAAAATCAATGGTCGCATCATCTTCACATCAAAAACACTGTAAAAAATACTAAATAAAAAATCCAAAGAATCACATTTTAAATTGTTCTCCAAATTTACTGTAATATGGAGGTAATGTGTAATGACTAGTGCCAGGTGCTGTCCACATCCCCCAATTAGGCATGGATACATGGTTCTTCCTTGAAGACCTTCTTCAGGGTGGTTCCCCATGAAGAAAATAGTGACCCTCCAGATAAATGCTCTGATGATATTACTGGTTCCACCCATGCCCCCACTTGGAAATTTCCATGGGAGTGGTTCCAGGTATTGTCTGAGTAACAAGCACATATAAAGCCATCATCCTGAATATTTGGTCCAATCAGGAGCACCTTCTTCAATAAAAAATGAAATAATCATTATAGGTCTATATACTTTTCATATCAACCCCTGCCCAGCTCATATAGACCAGTCCATTAATAAACGTGTCAAGGATTATGGTTAGAAAATTCCACAGAAATATAAAAACAAGATATTGTCATAAAGTAAAACATTTATGTAGGAGATATATTTCATTCATTAAAGTATTTGGGAGTCAACCACCTAGTGCTCATAATTCAACACAACCACATTTTCATGTTGGGAATACAACCCACCACTATGAAATAATTGTTTGTTTTAAAGTTGCTCTTTGCAAGTGGTTAGAGGATTTTTCATTGAAAGGAACTGTTTGGAATATGGATGGCTTGTTCATTTTTGTGTTTGGTAAACACCGCACAATTACTGGTTTCAGTTTGGCCACAGAGAGGCAGCAGTAGAGCCATTTGTTGCATGATGCCCTAAGTGTTTGTGACCTGCCCCTCTTTCCCTATCTAGGTAGGTGCTTGAACTAGTGACATTATATACAGATATTCCAACAATACTTCAACCTACCTATCAGCATGCTGCCAAGTCAGTTACCAAATGAAAATAATTAGCTTGAAGTGTAACCCACATCACTTTTCTTACTTTTACATTCAAAGCATAGTAGGCACGGTAAGTACCTAGGGGAAGAGGGGGGGTAACCGAACACCCTCCGTTTCCCGAACGCCTACCTTTAGACGTCTCTCGCGTCACGTTCAGCGCGTAAATAACAAAAAGATGGCGGTATTCATAAAGGATGAACCTTTCTCTACCGAAATACGAAGATCTGATCGCATAGTTCTACCGATTCTTTGTGTACGGAGCTAGCGAACACCGCGGGCGCCATTTGCAGGGTTCAGAGAGCAGTCAGCTTAAGAAAATCGTAAGGAAGTGACATCCGATATTTTTTGCAATTACACCGGTATTTCTTAGCGAATACTAATAACTTGTACCTCAACAGCTACAGTGAAGTCTTGTGATTGCGTGGAACCATGTTTTATTTGGCTTAAATATATTAAACACCGTCTTTATCGGGTTATAAAGTGTTCGGCAAACAGCACGGGCGAATTTCCGTGTGTTCCCAGAACCGAACAGCGGTGTTCGTAATACGGCACGTGTATTTGCGCCTGCGAAAGCGTGTGCGCTGAATTCCGAACACGGACTTAATTAGCATTTTAATCCCAGGATTTAAGCATTTTTAAGATTACACTTGGCAGGGGCGGATCCATTGATTATCATTGGGGAGGGGGCACATTTCCTCGTAGGGGTTTTCGGCGGAAAACTTAGCTAATTGGGGGAGGGGTACACTGGAGCATACTGAAGGGGCACTTTTCGTCCCAAAGGGGAGCATTTTTCTGAGAGATGTGCTTGTGGCTAACAAATCTGTTGAGCATAGGGTGGGGAGGATGCACACTGGCCTTCATGGATGGATGCTTTCCACGGCCGGAGGGGCACCACCTTTCCATAAGGGGAAGGGGAGGGGCTACAGCTCGCTGCTTGCAGCAGACTGAGCTCGAACGAAGACTGGCGACCAGCCGGCGACGCTATTAGCCACGAGACAGGTCACAGCCATGTCAATCATACTCTGTCTTCAGCATCCTGCACGGCTCGAACAATAGGACAAAATGGAGGAGGCCTCTGTCTCACACTTGTTCATGCCAGCAAAGCAGTGTATGCCGAGTGGGAAGGAGAGAACAGAACTCCTTAAAGCCTGTATCTCGGCTCCCATCTGGTGCCATGATCATGAGCAGCAGAGGGGGCAGGAGGCACGCCAGCGGGTCGCGGCCGCCAGCCATACCTAAGGAGTGGTCGAGTAGCAGCGGAGTCCCCGCCGGCCCAGTCGGTCGTGCGTCAGACGGCTGCCCGGGTGCATCACCGTTCCCGCGCACTACCCGGCACACATCGGCACGCACAGCACTCAGGACAGACATATATTGTATTTGCATCATGGTCAGCCAGCTGGCGCCAAGAACACGACACTGGGGTGGACACCCAGCAAACATGCCGATGGCGGCCCGCCACCAGCATGTGTCGGAGCGAGCTCGGCATTTCGTAAGCGGCATGCCGACATCGGCCGCTCTCGGCCCGACATCGGCAAACTAACCTGGAATATCAAAAATGTCGGATTGGGCTTGGAAAATCAATAGCGCCAGCCTATGTTGAGCCGTTGTCCGATATTTCACTCCCCAGCCGACAGCGAGCCGCTATCGTCCCAACAGCAGCCTGACATCTTCCTGACGCCGGTTACATGTCGACTGGGTGTCGGCTGCATCTCGGCATGAGCGGACATTCTACCACTCCCCTCCGGCCGGCAGAGGGCCGCTATCGGCATGTTCACTATGCAGGACTTCGGTTGAATGTGGCATGTGCCCCACAACTGTTCACATCTAGTGCTCATTGCCATGTGAGGGACACTGCCTACCTGCTGGACTACGATGATGATGAAGAAGCTGTCGCAGACATCGTGTGTGAGGAACATGCTGGTGCTGTGCCTGCTTAGTGCTTAGTGTTAGTTACTAGTTTGTGTTGCTTAGTGTTTGTGTCAGTGGAATACCTGGCCAGCAATGTTGGAATGCCTGTGCCCATCGTTCGCCGCAGACGGTGCCGCCTTCGCCGATCATCGCCGCCATGTTTTGGCATGGATAAGGGCAATTGAGCCCTCCCCCAGTATGCCAGAGGCTGTGTGGCATTCCTCACAAATATACCAGTGGCAGATACAGAGACAGGTGACATTGAAGGCGTGTGCCCCCTCTCATGGAAAGGTGGCGCCCATTCAGTGGGGACAGGCACTTCTTTGAATGCTCTTGTGCACGCCCCCACCCCAAACAAATTTTTCAGCAGAAGTTGCTCCTTTTAGAAGAGTTTGAGAAAAAGGTGACCCTGTGAGATGATCAGGCACTAGAGTACACCCCCTTCCCACTGAACGAATTCTCAGCTGAAAGCGCTCAGAGCAAACGTGTCCCCCATGTGGTGAATCCTAGATCCACTCCTGAAATATACGATGTTCGTTTGACCTGGGTGTTTGGTTCAATGTCAAGCATTTAATACACTGGTTTGCACCAAGGCTCTGCAGGTAAGTTATGACAGGACAGCTAGGTCCATTGGCGATGCAGAGCCGACAGGGTAAGCGTAATGTCAACCAAAATCCCACCCCTGGTAATATGGCAGTAATGTGTAACGACCAACGTCAGGGGCTGTCCCACTCCCAAAATATGGATGGATACACGATTTTCTCCCCACACCCATTCAGGCACATTCAGTGGCACCCCACCAATAAATTAGTGCCCCTCCAGACGAATACCCCAACGATATTACTGGATCCGCCCCTGCTCCCACTAGAGAATGCCCATCGGGGGGCATGTTCCAAGTATTGCCTGAGTGACAGGTAGATATTAAGCAATCATTCTCACTATTTGGTCAGATCAGGTGCATCTTCTTCAATAAAAAAGCTGAAAATAAAATAAACGCTATCATTCGTCTAATGCACTTTCTATATCCGCCCCTGCCCAGCCCATATAGAGCCGTTCATTAATAAATTTGTCACCGATTGATTGGATAATTCCATAGAAACCTAAACATGAACTTTTGTCATGGAATAAAACATTTCAGTAAGACATTCCATTCATTAGTGTTCGGGAAACTAGACACCTAGTATTCGTAATACTACACAACCACATTGTCGCGTTCGGAAAACGGCACCTCACCACGAAATAGTTCTGTTTTAAAGTTGCTCTTTGTGAGTAGTTAGGTTAGAGGATTTTAATTGAAAGGAACTATATGAATATGGATAGCTTGTTCATTTCTGCGTTCAGTAAACACCGTACAATTACTGGTTCGGCCATGCAGAAGCAGCAGTAGAACTATTTGTTGCATGATGTCTTAAAGTGTTCGGCAACACCCCCTCTTCCCCTACCTACCTAGGTTGAGGTAGGTAGGTAGGCAGGCACCTACCTATCTTGCACCTAGTCACCGTCCAACTAGGTTGAGGTAGGTAGGTAGTCGCCTACCTACCTACTTCGCTGGTGATGCTTTCTATACCACGTCAATTAGGTACATACTATGTAATACAAAATTACAACCAAATTATTTTTCGGATCACCTTCAACCTCCTCCCGATATACCTGCAATTCAACGCTATCAAAACACTGCCCGTAGCTGCATGCGGCCCCTGTCAATGATTATTGGCAGCCGGTGACGTCACCTGGGCGCAGATTTGGGTTCAGCCGGTTGTCACGACAGCAAGAAATAGTAATTTTCCGACTGTACTCCTGGCTAGCAAGTGCAGGTGATAGGTATAATGTATATGTCATGTGAAAGCTTGTTGCATGGTATTTCGATAATCGTGGTAAGCTTTCATATGATCGTGTTACTTCTTGTGCAAATTGATGTTATTTATACCCATGTCACATCCATCGACACTATTTAACTTAAGCGCGGACGCGTCGCAGGTGCTGGTAGCGCAGTTGGAAGCGCGTCGGTTTAATAACTCGGAGGCGTCGGGTTCGAGGCCCAGCGCGGACGGACTTAACCCGCGCACGTCCGGGGGGGGGGCGGATATCCGCCCCCCATCCCCCCTGCGGTTTTCCTACTTTGCCGCCATACTAATCGGGTTAGCAAGGCCAAACCTCGCATGGCTGCTCAGTGGCCTCTTCCGCATATCCTCATATTTTTTTTTAATTTTCTAGCTATACGCCGACATTTCAATAAATTATAACAAATGCTCTCGGTGAACAGCACCAAAGTGTATTTTCGTAAGATGTCCCAGCAGAGCCGTCAGCCTCCACTTAAGCTGTGCAACGACGATATGCCTCGTAGAAAGCGACGTATCCAAACTACAAATGTCGTCAATATCGAGTATATCGATTACAACAGGGTCGTAAAATATCGGTTAGTGTAGCAAATCTGGCGTTCCAAACGAGTCGGATCAATGGGGGTGTACACGACACTTCATGAAGCGGTCACACCTGCAGCCACTCAAAGTGGTGACTGAGCCCGGCTCAGCATGTATTCAGGTGGTCGCTCACCCAACCACAGTCGGCCGGGTCCGCTGGCACACCGGTGTTCCGCTGATCAGCTGGCGGCTGGGTCCATAGCACACAGCACGCTATACATGGCGGAAACAGTGGACACGGGCAGATGGCGATACACAGACCGTATTTGGGCAACGTCTGCACTGTGGCCATCATGTGACACATGCAGTGTGATTCACCACACGGATCTGCACGGCTCTCACACATCTGGCACAGTTCGTGTCCCCTGGTGTACCCTGGAGTGAAGCTTCAGGCCACGTGCCGAAACGAGTCGCTTACCACACACGCCGCAAGTCTTGTAGTCCCGATCGTCAGAGTGCGTTCTAACGTGGCCTCTCATGTTACTTCTTGTAACAAAACCCTTCCCGCATACGTCACATTTAAACGGCCGCAGGCCAGAGTGAATCCGAGTGTGATCTTCCAGGCCCATTTTATCAGGAAACTGCTTGTCACATATATCGCACCCGAACGGCCGTTCACCAGTGTGCGTCAAAAAATGCCTTTTCAATCTTTCTCTAAAAGCAAACGTACACCCACAGATATCACAAGCGTATGGGCGATCGCCAGTGTGTATCATTGAGTGACTTTTCAGGTTGGATGCTCCCAGAAATCGCTTGCCGCAAACGCCACACTCGTATCGCCGGTCGCCGGTATGTCTCATGCAGTGAACCTTCATATTGCCTTCACAATTAAACCGCTTTCCACATTCGTCACATTCAAATGGCTGTTCGCCGGTATGTATCCTCACATGGCGTCGAAGATGAGCCTTCACACCAAACAATTTTCCACACGTGTCACATTTGAATTTTCGCTCACCAATGTGTATCCTTATGTGACCTTTCAGGTTGGACTTATAAACGAACTGCTTCTCACAAAAGTCACACTTGAATGGCCGCTCGCCTGTGTGTCTCCTAGTATGGAGGACCAAGACGGCTTTGTGAGCAAACTGCGCTCCACATACGTCACATGTGAATGGCCGTTCACCTGTGTGTGCCAGAGTATGACGTTTCAGATTACCCTTCTGACGAAATGACATTCCACATATGTCACACCTGTGTGGCCGTTCGCCGGTATGAATCTTCATGTGCGTGTTCAGGTGGGATTGAGAAGAAAGTACAGCTGCACATACGTCACATTCGAACTGTTCTCCGTTGTGAATCTTGGCGTGAAGTTTCAGCTGGATTTCGTGAGCAAAATGCTTGCCACATACATCACATGGTAAGTTTCGTTCGACAGAGTGCACCATAACATGACGCTTTAAAGTATTGGAAAGGGGAAAGGATTTGCCGCACGTGTCGCATTTGTACCGTCGCACACAGGCCGGAGCTTGCATGTGACGGTTGAATTCATGTTCAGTGATAAATGATTTGCCACACTTGTTACAGCGATGCGACGACTTCTTTACGTAAGCAGCCTTCGTTTTCATATTGTGATTTGATCTGTTAGTCTGTCCAACACCGACTTCCACCACATAGCAAAACTGAGCAGCTGCGGTAGCTCAGCCACTTCTATACGTGTGCTATGGTCAGCCGGGTGAGTCCTGGAACGACAGGCAAGCACATCATCAGGCCTGTAACACGGCAAGTTTAATTCGGAACATCGAAGAACAATCAGGATTGGCGATTACGTCACTGTATGACTAACCCATTAAAGTAATGGTGCAAAGTGGCTTGATGAAGCTAGTCTTAGCCACTTACTGCCTTAACATTCTGCACGAGTTCAGGCTCTGCCAAGTTTGTTTAATTTGTCATCGAATGTTATCGGGTTGCTTATCCCAGATACAGGCGTCATTTGGGGACAGGGACACTAAATTCGATTTATTTGTGGCATGTTCTTCCAGTTATTTAGTTAGTTATTTGGGCTTCAGGGCGCGTCGACTGCTGTGGTCATTATGCGCCCAAGCATGTGCTTCCAAATTTGAATCAATCGGAAGGGCATTAAATATGTAATTAATTGTGTCGCCGCAGTGTGTCAACAAATTGTTGCCATACTATGTCTCTATATTATTGCCATGTACATCTCTATCACTTGCTGGAAGCTATTGCACGGTTAAACAAATTATGTTAGATGCCTGTCTGTGCGTAAAACGTTGAAATAAACCGGGCATAGCTTACAAAATTTGAGGAAAAGAACCAGGGAATTTCACAGTTCGTTCATAAGCGAACTAGCGAAACATCGTCGGTTTTAAAGCACGTGAGGAAAAAATCCTTCGGACAGCGATTCGCAGGGACCAACGTTCGTACGCTAAAAATTAATATGGAAGAATAGTCGCACGCAGAAGTACGTATGCAAAAGTTCGTCCAGTATAAATTATATGCCAAAATTACCTGTGGGAACAGTTCGTAGGGGCTGAATTTCACTGTTAACAGATGATACCAAGATACATTCCTTTACTTGAGTAAGGGCGTGTCCAGGGGGATGGTAACCTGATCCTGCGCCCAAAAAGGCTGATAGGCATGAGGAAGCATGTCTGTTGGCCCTGCATAACCCGGATTAATTTTTTTACGATACAGCCGCAGGCACATCATTCCTCCTCCTCCACATATTCCCAGTATTGCAGTCTCGCTGTGCACACCGGCCAGGATTTGGAGAATTTGTCGGTCCAATTTGACGATTTGTCGAAGGTTGCCCCCACATCGAATGATGGATCCGCCCTCGTACGACGAACACCATCTCAATGCAGAAAGTTTCTCGTTTGGCTTTGGTGATGAGTAGAAAACCACCACCTGAAATTGTCCGGGAATGATTAGGCATCCACTGGTGCTTATCGATGTAACGAGTTGAGTAGCCATTCCTATTAGCTTTCAACCCCTAGCGATGCGAGAGAGAGAGAGGGGGGGGGGGATTGAGCAGTGATACAGCGAAGTAGGGTGGAATATACAAATTACTGAACACTGAATCGACATCCTTCCCAAAGAAGTATCGACATCATGCTCCTTGCTGAGTGTTTGTGAAGTCTTCATTCTTGGTTTCTAACCGTATCCTGTTTACAATTATCATGATTATGCTCGCTATGGCGGATCCGGGATCGTGATAACGAACATCCTGTAGCGCAATTTCAGGTGAACGGATTACCTATGATATGTTATGTTGTATAATACCATCTTATAGCGTGGATGTTTGTATTGCTATGGTTGATATCAGTGTCCCCAATTAGGTACCTCTCAAAACACACGAGGCGGGAAAAGTGACATGTACCCAATTGTCTCAAAGCTTGGTGTGCAGGACAAACTTTTAATAGCATTATTTTCATAGCCATTTCGACATCCTGGTGTGCTCGTTTCGACATCTCACACCTACCGAGAAATCATTATTTTAACACTGGGGTTGAGCCTCCCACCGAGCTGATTCGAGAGCTCTGAAAAACGACGGGGATTAGAGCGCCGACGATTGGCGTACCTGGTAGACACCCATTACCGACCTTACATTACCCGAGCGGATCCAGGGCGAAACTGGGGGCATGTGACCCCACCCCACCCCCTCCAGGGCTCTCTCGAGTGTAACCCTCTCGCTCAACGAGATTTTCAGCCGATGGCACCCTTCAATGTGGAAAAGGCGCCCTGAGAAATATATAAAGAAAATCCTGAGAAATGGCGCCCTTCCAGAACCAAGTCCAATCAGAATTTGTAGATCCGCCCCTGTGACATCATATTAAAAAGGATTTGAAAATGTTCTGACGTCACAGAGCTATGACGTCATCAGGAAGAATATGTCGGGCCGTTTTTCTCATATATCGCGAATTGTCGGCAACTAATATCAGTGAGATTAGTTGCCCACAAATGCTCAATTTATTTATTTATTTATTTATTTATTTATTTCACAATACATGCCCTCCACGTATAGTGGCTATTATGGACAGTCTGGGTATAACTCACAGATATTTACAAAGAAAGGATAGATTTGTGGTCAATAGTGGGAACAGATGCGCAACAAACATTCATACACCAACATAATACAATACCCATATCACTATATGCACTACACACACCGTGCTTGCAACACTCAATGTACGACATAGTCCGATGATATACAAATCATCTGACGTGCTTACATATATCAATGACCATCCAGAATCAGTCGAAGTCACCGACGAAACTTGGACTCAAATGACATTTTTAGACGACTAGGTCGCCCTAAGGCTAGTTGTGAAGCCGATACTGATCTTGGCATCTACTACCTGTTGATGGGAGCAAATTCCCACTTCTGATCAGCTTTGTTAACTACATTGAGGTAGAGCTGAGGAATGGGGTGTATAAATTTGTTGACAACAGCAAACCTGTAGGAATCGCTAACAATAGTAATCGATCTAGCAACATTCAGCTAGACACAAAGGATCGAAAAAATGGGTTGATAAATGACAGATGTCTTAGCTGTGATAATTAAGGTTATGGATCTGAGGCACTTGAAGCATGTTAGTTTCAAGAGACCTTAGAGCAGCAAAACAATATAACTCAACTAGGAATAGGGTGATTATAATGTCAGGCATTGTTAATAGGAGTGTGAAATAAAATAAATACTTGATGTTAAACAATCTGATGTTTTTAGAATTAGCCAATATGGGTCCTTGTGGTTCTTATATGGGCCTTAAAATCTGACTGCATGCCTTTTGCAGCAAGCGACCAAACCTTGCATTGCATACATTAAATTGGATCATAGAAGTTGCTCGAAGGGTGGAAAAATATTGTGATGTTCATGGATATTTGTTTTATTCTACATATGCAACAAAATAAAATACCATAATGAGGGACCGATACTATTTTAATAGTTTAATATATGGAAAATGAATAAATCGGTGCTGCCTCATGCAAAATATAATTGATGAATTGCATTCGTAGTTCCCATTAAAATGTAGTACAAGATGGCCATACATTTCATGTTCAAGACGAAGTGGGGAAAATGGACCAGGTAGCATCCCGAAGGCATGTAAGTACCTTAAGTGTGCCATAGTGTTGACTAGAAAGAAGTAAATAATGGACATATTTGGCATTGTTTCAGCTTAGCTTGGATATGACGCAAGCTTCTCACCCAGTTTCTAACCTGGTTGGCTCCCCAAATTCTCGAATTTCACGTACCTGAAGTTGAGTTCTATGGCCAATCCAAGGGAGCCCGTATCTGCAGGTATGCCAGTCCCCTAGATTAGAGAAGAAAAAAAGTGCTATCAAATTGACACGGCAAGTTATAGGAAATGGACAGCATACCTTAACCTTTTCCATCTTCCCGGTCAGATCCTCACACCCCGTCGCAAGGGGGTCATTATATACCCCCTCTAATCTCCAAAGAAATCGTCACACGAAAACAAAGGAGTTGTCATCGCAAAGCGCTCGACGAGTATGGCCTGCAACCACCAAAAAATGTATATCCCCTTAAAAAGTGACGTCACTACGTTTATGTGGTTTACGTTTATGTGGTCACAAATGGCATGTTTTTGGCTCTGGGAGTTCAACTTGGAGAAGATTTTAACAAACAAAGCTGACTTGGAATCAGAAAAAGAAGGAAAAATCGACCATGGTCCCAAAATGTTTGCCAATCTAAAAATAAAAGCGTTTCATTGTTCAAAGTTGCAAGCTTTGAGTTTTTCATTCTCCAAGTTTTTTCTTTTTCTAATCGGTTGAGCGCACAAAGAAACGTTGTTTTAAGTAAACTTAGCATCATAAAAGTACTTACTTTAGCCAGACTCATCGATTTTAGCCATAATGGACCAATTTGACGCACAAAAGTCATGAGAATCTAAAAATAGCAAACTTCCTCTGGTACATTCTGCTACATCCCTAAGGATAACTAAACTCTGAAAGTTTCATTCAAATATTTCCATCCGCTAATAAATGTCAACTGGTTCAACTTCCTTGTAAGTGACCTCTCTTGACCTTGACAAACTTGATTTAATTTAACTTGATTTGCCATTTAACTTTATATCAAAATCTTCATATAAACTGTCAAATTAAGGTGTGAATAGGTACGCCAAATTTCGGCGTGCTGCTGCGCACCGTTTTTCGCTATCCACCTTGGATGAGGGGGGGCCCGAGATGGCGTGGGTTAAGCGAATTTAAATATTTTATCCCTGTCGCAAAAGAACTATCTACCCCAACTTATCTGGCATCATTCACTTGATATTGCATAACACCTCTATACCCATGCCCCATCAATACTTTATTTACTCCTTCATCCATGCCTGCCTAAATGGGCCTACACAGTGCACACCTACTATAATAAATATCATCTCATCCACTGCCAATTAAAACTGAAAAACAACATACAAATTTGTATATCCTAATTTCAAATACATTCTATGAGGGATTCCCCACAACATCAGCAGACAGCCTATTCCATTGATGAACCACTATTTTACCGAATACCTGTTGGTGCTCAACTGTCCTACACCCAGACTTGTCCAACCTGAATTGATGATCCCTATATACAACACTAAATGGAATAACATCATTCAGATCGACAGTATCCAACCCTCTCAAGCTTTAAACAGGGGCCGTGGTAGCTCACTTGGTAGAACGTCGGACTCTTGATCGCAAGATTGTGAGTTCGAATCTCACAACCGACGGCATTACCGAGTCCACCCGCGACCAATCGGCGTGAGAAGTTGGCGACGCTATATGGCCTAGCGGTTGAAAGCGTCGTAAAAGTATCCAGGGTTCTTCTTCTTCTTCAAACTTTAAACATTTCAATCATATAACCACTTAATGTCCCATACTTGAGGTAGTACATACCTAATGTCAAAAGTACTTCTCCATATTCTAAGTTACCTAGTGAACTGATAAGTCTAGAGGCCCTGCAATGCACTCTTTCCAACATATCCATAGTTCTTTAAATAATAATCCCATGCCTGTACGGAATATTCCAAGTGTGGTCGTACATAGGCCAACTCCAGTTTTTTTTTCATGACTGTCTTGCTCTTATGCTAACATGCTGTAACCCATGAAAAACTATCAACAAGGGCACCCAACCAAAGTTAGTTACTTATTAGGACTTTAGGGCGCATCGACTTGCACCCAGCCAAAGAACAATGCAAACAATGCAAGATGCAAATGTGCTATAATAAATGAGCAGATATATCAAACCTGTTTAAGTTTAATCACCTCAAAGCTGCTAACACATCAGGTGGTCTACTCTGTTGCCCTGAGTTGTTGCCACACCCATGCTCTTCAACTACCAAACCAAATTCCATGAAACATTCACCAATTGAAGCATTGGGGCGGATTTACTTGGGATCTTTGAACATGGTGACTCTCACCATAATGTAAAGCTGTTGAATATCCCACTAAATCGAGAACAGCCATTTTGGAAAATGTTGCCGCGCCGATGTTCCACAACGGCTGGACCAAATTTCATGAAACCTTTCCCAATCGACGCAACATAGTCGATTTACAAAGATTAAGGGATTGACAACCGAGGGTTCTGACGAATGACGAAGTTTGGGGAGCAACCAATGCGTCTATGTGACTTTACAATATGGCAACCTCGACCTTCACCTAAGGTAACCAAATAAGCGCATCTTTCTCTTCTATTGATGACCTTGATCTAAGCCCATGTTCCTAAACTACTAAAATTTCATAAAACATTAAGCTATCGACGTGGCGTGGTCGATATACTTGGGACTTTTCAATATTCAATTATATATCTCAGTGTTTTTCTAAGGTCATAAAAAAATGGACAAAACAGTTTGTAAGGCTTCATGCCACGCACATGCTCCGAAACTACCGAACCGAATTTCATGAAACCTTAAACAAGCGTTGCGGCGTAGGTGATATACTTGGGCCTTTTCAATGTGACCTTGGCTTTAGGTCAAGGTCAACAAAGATGCATGAAACTCTTTTTACGGATTGTTAGCACGCACATGCTCGGAAAGTACCGAAGCGAATTTCATGCAACCTTCATCAATCGACGTGACGTGGTCGATATACTTGGGACTTTTGAATATGGGAACCTCAGTTTTGAGGTAATGGGATCAAAAATGCACAAAACCGTTTGATGGCTTTTTGCACGCCCATACACCGAAATTACCAAACCGAATTTCATGAACCCTTGAATAATCGACGTTACAAACAATTACAGGGCCATAGGACCAAACAATCACAGGACAATTCCATTACAGGACCACCTGTCTCATTACATCATGCAGCATTAATTTCATCACAGAGTGATCAACCGTCCCATTGCAGGGCCGCCTGTCCTGTCGACGATCCGACCATCGGACGAGTCAGGGGTAGAACCAAAGACGGGAAGATTCCTCTGTACCTCCCCATACTCCTCTGTCCCCCCAGACTCCCTCATTCCTGCCGAGACTTCTCGGTTCTTCCCTGCTGCCTTTGGAGAAACTGATGGATCTGATGAATGCAGAAGTTTGGGGAGGAATCGAGGATTCTATGGAGTTAGTTAGTCATTGTGGTTTAGGGGCGTGCCGACCATTTCGTTGAGCATATTGTGCCCATATCTATTTAAATCGTACTATGTTAATAATACATCCTCAGGAGTGGATGTATTATATTGGTGGATGTATTATTCATACATTCATATTGGTGTGTAAACATCCTCAAATCCTATTTTTGGGATAAAGTGAAAGATAATACGATTAGGTGTCTATGGAGGACCAGACGGTGGAGAGGGATAAAGGAGTCCGATGATAAATGGAAGAGTTTGGAGAGGAAAGCTTTAGTCTGAGAACGAACTGGGAAGTCTGGGGATGAATTGAGGGCTATGAGAAGTAATGGTGTAGTTTGGGGAGGAACGAGGAAATCTAGGTCGAAATCTGTGGGGGAACGGACGGGTCTGGCAAAGCACTAAGGGGTATCGGGAGTGTCGGTGGAGTCTCGTAAGGAATGGTACAATCAGGGCTGGGATGGAGGTATTTACATAATATTAATGATGTTTCTTGGAAGACTGCTTCAAGAGCATAATGGTGATGGGCATTGTGCGAAGCTGAGTCATCTAGGAATAAGGTGCCCACCTGCCAACCAAAAAGTTGTGGTTTGAGTTCCACCTGTTGCTACTCTGCCCAAGACCAATCGGTTTGAGAGATTGGCGACACAATATGACTCGCAGTTGACGCGTCATAAATCCAACAACCACCGGCCATCATGCAAGATATATCGAAAGCCAGGAAAGAAAGCCTAGGGGGCCTGACGAGGACCCATGCTTTCATTAGTATCTTAGTAGCTGTCGCTCCCAGCATGGCAAAATACTACTGGGTTCCCAGTCAGACTGGCAATTAGGATGGCAGCTGCTTAATTATCTAGTTCAGGACATTTTTTTAAAGTGCACATGTGCAAGGAATCTTGTGGGGATCTTCAATTGATGTGATTTATAATTCAGTGTGAGATGGGGAAAATATAGACAATACCAGTAGGAACAGCTGTACAAATGGCAGCAGAAGAAAGCTCTCCTCCCATTGTCATAAATTTCAGGCATACATTTTTTTGACAA